>OV049924.1:220840763-221030365 GCA_920104205.1 Eupeodes latifasciatus
GTACAAGATCCAAATGACCCATGAGCTCAAAGTTCATGACCATTGACAACGCCGTTTGTTCGTTGACTGGACTTCGAATCGTTTGGAAGAGGACCCCAATTTTGGCGACTTTTTACGAGGCGCAATTTTTGGATGAATGGCTGTGTTAACAAGCAAAATTGCCGTATATGGGACGACACTAACCCACGCGAGGTTCACCAGGTGACAATGTATCCTCAAAAAGTTGCCGTTTCGTGTGGATTTTGGGCCGGCGGCGGCGTAACTGGTCCGTACGTTTTTCAAAACGACGTTAGTGAGACTGTCACCGTCAACATCGAGCGCTATATAACGTGGATAACTAATTTTGTACGACCCAAATTGAACCATATAGACCTAGACGACATGTGGTTCCAGCAGGACGGCGCGGCGCTACGTGCTACACAGCAAACGCCACGATTGACATTTTGCATGAACGATTTGAGGGTGAGGTTATCTCTCGCAGGGGTGATGTTAATTGGCCACCAAGGTCATGCGATTTGACCGCGCTAGACTTTTTCCTGTGGGGTCGCAGGTCAATGCAAATAAACCACAATCGACCGATGCCCTAAAGGTGAACATAACACAGGCCATCGCTCAAATTCAGCCGGATCTATGCGGAAGAGTCATTGAAAATTGGACCACAGGCATTTGAATGATGTAATATTCCACACTTAATGGCATACATGCGCCTTTCAATTAAAAAAATAATTTTGTTAATACCTCACACACAGCTTGTTTTATTCCATTTCAACATCTACCCGCTCTTATTGAAAAACCCTTTATACAAATTCAGTTTTTTTTAACTTTAGGCTACTTGAAGAGATCATTAAGTGCTTAAATTAAAACTTTACACAACGAAACTAGTGGCTCAAACTAATGGTCAAATGGAGAAAAAAATAATTTTTTGAAATTGTCATATTTTTTAGTATTTTGATGATATAAAATATAATTATTTATTATTAAATTTGATAAACACGAATATTTTTCGAATCAGTACCACTAAAGAAAAAATAAAGAACATACATAGATATGTTGAAATAATTATGGTCTAAGAAAATTGCCTACGCAAAATTTCTATGAAGAGAACAGAACAGAGAAAAACGAAATTTTTGGAAATTTCTACAAATTCTTATTGCAATATTTTGTTAAACCAAGTCCTTTTTTATAGACACTTACATTGTTAACAAAAAAGCTATACAATAATTTTTAACAGCATTGCCTTTTGGAAGTTAAGATGAAAAATTGGATTTTTAACTTTTCACGTTTTATAGAAATACCTGTAGTGCTTTAAGATAAGTAACATTTAGGCACAGTATGCGAAAATATTTTCGACATTTGAAGTTTTGTTTTAATTCGCTAGACATGAGATCGCAAGCATTCCTAAATGTAGCCTAATTATCGTTTTATAGCTGGACAATGGGCATGCCTAATTGCAGCTTTGTACTTGTAAGGAAAATTTAAAAATAATTTGTTGAAAGCAAACACGTGCTTATTATTATAAAAAAAAATGAAAAATCAAACTCAATCAAATGTAGTGATTACTGGCCGGTAAAAATGTTATAAGACTTAATAAATAGATATTTTCAGATAAGCCTGAAAGATTTTACATCAGGAGTGGTTCGGTGTGAGTACTAAGGTGCAGTCTTTATCTTAGTAACGATGCTAATCCAAAAATGTTTACTATTTACATCATCCTTTGTATATTTTTGTTTAATCTTAATTTTATATTGTTCATTTTCAGGAAAAAGACGAATATGGCAATGAAGTTCAACGCTTAGCACGTCCTTTGCCTGTTGAATATCTTCTTGTTGATGTTCCAGCTTCAACTCCTCTGCAACCACAATACACGTTTACACGATGTGATAAGAAAAAACCATTTCCAGTTGAAAATCGTTATTTAGATGGTCATTTACAAAATTTATATGCTCTTAGTTCGTATTTGTCCTTCTGGAAGGACAGTGAATTTTTAGAAGCGGTATCAGATTTTCATTTGCTGATTTATTTGTATAAATTGGACATGCTCCCAATGAAAACTCACATACAAAACTTGTTAGAAGCTGTTCGAACCAAAAATTCGACCATGGCTAATAACTTTTTGAAAAGTGATATTTGGAAAGTGCTTGAATCGTTATTCGTTGCTAGTTCGGACGGATCCGGGTATAAAACATATTTATTTTCTAAATGGTTTTTAAAACATAATTTTTTTTCAGCGGATCCGCAAGCTATCCACCACAATCAGCTACGCTCCAAGGCGCTGAAGAGTCTAATTGGACATGTAATCATTGTACATTTATTAATCGTGGAGAACTAAGCTCTTGTGAAATTTGTGGTTTACCAAGATAAAATGTATCTAATTATTGTTCTACCCATGGATCAAACTTTTTAACGCTCTTTGGAATTTTAGAATTGTATTCCAAATCAATTCTAATTAATTAAAACTATGTAATTTTTATGAACCGTACATGAATTTTTGTTTGAATGCAAGGTTTTATTTATATAGGTAAATGTATCGGGTGATTTTTTAAGAGCTTGAGAACTTTTTTTTAAAAAAAAAACGCATAAAATTTGCAAAATCTCATCGATTCTTTATTTGAAACGTTAGATTGGTCCATGACATTTACTTTTTGAAGATAATTTCATTTAAATGTTCACCGCGTCTGCGTCTTAGGTGGTCCATTCGGAAAGTCCAAATTTGGGTAACTTTTTCGAGCATTTCGGCCGGAATAGCCCGAATTTCTTCGGAAATGTTGTCTTCCAAAGCTGGAATAGTTGCTGGCTTATTTGTGTAGACTTTAGACTTGACGTAGCCCCACAAAAAATAGTCTAAAGGCGTCAAATCGCATGATCTTTGTGGCCAACTTACCGGTCCATTCCTTGAGATGAATTGTTCTCCGAAGTTTTCCCTCAAAATGGCCATAGAATCGCGAGCTGTGTGGCATGCAGCGCCATCTTGTTGAAACCACATGTCAACCAAGTTCAGTTCTTCCATTTTTGGCAACAAAAAGTTTGTTAGCATTGAACGATAGCGATCGCCATTCACCGTAACGTTGCGTCCAACAGCATCTTTGAAAAAATACGGTCCAATGATTCCACCAGCGTACAAACCACACCAAACAGTGCATTTTTCGGGATGCATGGGCAGTTCTTGAACGGCTTCTGGTTGCTCTTCACTCCAAATGCGGCAATTTTGCTTATTTACGTAGCCATTCAACCAGAAATGAGCCTCATCGCTGAACAAAATTTGTCGATAAACACATTTCGAACCGAACACTGATTTTGGTAATAAAATTCAATGATTTGCAAGCGTTTCTCGTTAGTAAGTCTATTCATGATGAAATGTCAAAGCATACTGAGCATCTTTCTCTTTGACACCATGTCTGAAATCCCGCGTGATCTGTCAAATACTAATGCATGAAAATCCTAACCTCAAAAAAATCACCCATTATGATGAAAAATTACCCTATTTAATCAAAAACTCATAAAAACTTTAAGTAACTTAAATTATTATTGGATTGGACCTACATTACTACCTTGCGCGGAACACCGAAAGTTACTGAAAAGATATTAGAGGTAATCGAATCAATAAAACATGTTGTTATCCCTTTTAGTATATGTAAAAAAATGGCTGTAGTATCCACCAATTTTTACATAAGGTACGAACTAAAATAACAACTTCAAAGTGTTATACTAAATTTAGTAAAATGGTAGGCGTTTATACGCATACTATATGTACATAAGAACAGAAATCTAATTACTAAAATTGTGCCCTTGAGGGGGTGGTACTTCGAATTTGTTGCAATTTTTCCTTCATAAAAATAAAAAAAACGAAACCTACGAATTAGTGAAGGAAGGATTTATTTACTTGTTACACTTTATTTTATCACTATTATTAATTATTTGGAAAGAAATAATTATAACAAAACTAAACTAAAACAAACTAAACCGACGACGGCTGCGTAGCGACGAACGACGACGCACGCAACGATTCGAGCAACTCGCACTCAACCGAGTACGAATGCGACACAAAGAAGAGGACAAAAAAAAGTGTAACTATACAGCTCGTTAACGAAGCTGTAATCGCGGCTGCTCAGCTGGGCTGGGTTCTTTTGGGAAGAATTATTTTAATAAATTGTAACAATGTTGATCGATTTATAAAGTCAATCAAATTGCTACAATTTGGGAATATGTTATTGCAAGTACCTACAGTGGGGTACGTTGCAATACAAATGGGCGCCAGGAATTTTTTTTACAAACCGAAGAAGAAAATTCCAAAACTCTGCAATTAGTGAAGTGGTTGAAAAAAAGACACAACGAACAATTGATTTTTGAATTTAAAATTTATTACTTTGGGAAACCGTGGGATTGAAGATCCCTGGACTAAAACCCAAAATGTTTTCAAAAAAATTAAAGTTACAACCGAATGAAATTTAAAAATTAAACAAAGCAAAGCAAACAGCAAAATAAAATGGGTTCTTAATACCGGACGCGATCGAACTCTATATATATATATTTACACGAACAGGACAAATAAACAAAAAAAAAAACGAACTACTTATCTTTTCCTTTGTCTCCCTTCCTCTTTTCCCACGATCCTTGCACCTCGATCCTCGAATCTCCAATTTTCCTTTTAATTTCCTCGACTTTCCGATTTCCTATCCTTCTCAATTTTTCTACTTTCAAAATTCCTCGAACTTTTCCTTCTATTTTTAACTTGTCGCTTGTAGGGCTCTTTTAAGAGTGCCTTCCAAGCTACATAATTCCAAACTAATTCTTCCTCCCTCGACCATTCCAGTCACACACACATTCATCCAACACAAGCATCCGTTTTCGTGATTTTCGGTCACGGTATCGCGGCTTCCTGGAAGCTTTACGCTCATCAGGAAAGCCACCGTTGTTGACTCTCAGCGAAACTGCTTTCACACACCCAATCACGGTTTCGACAAGTTGCCGAAACATAATGGCGAGTTCAGACCCCTTCCCAACTATTCTTATTTTTCGAGAAATTTGAAAGAAAAACATAAAATCGAGAAGAAGTCTCAACTAGGCATTTTCCTATTAATACTAATATAACGCGAGATTCGAGGTGTGAGTTTTGTACCAAACATTAAGTAAAGCGACTTTAAAAACGCGGCGTTAAAAACCCATTTTGTACATACATAAGTGGCTAAGTGAATCTGCGGTAAAATTTACCGTAACATACTATCAAAAGAATTGCTACAGAATCGTCCTTACGTTTAGTAAGAAAAAGGGCGCCAGCATTTTTTTTTTATTAAAAGGAAACTGCAAACCTTCAGGCAGAAACAACAACAAGTCAACCAATCAACGAAATAAAAGATTAATATTCAACATTTTTCTTGTAAGGGAAACTTTGTGAACATAGGATTAAAACTCAGGATCTGTTCCCATATATTTAACATAGAATCAAAAATATTGGAATGAAGGATGGACCGTTAATGTCGAACAAAGAAATTGTGAATTCCAAAATGGAAGTTAGAATAGAAACCAAGACAAATACCACAAAATTAATTAAATAAAAAACTACTTATCCTTTTTTGCTTTATCCTTCACCCAGATTCCTTCCTTCATTTTCTTCTTAAAACTTTAACTATCCCGTTCCTCGATTTTTCCTTTATTCTCCTTTAATGTTTTCCACAATGGTCCTTAGCTCAAAATGACGTTCAGATCCTAAGCTCTGTCCTATCTCTTCTTTATTTCCCACCATTTTTAGCTTTCAGCCACTCTGGAGTGGCGGACCTCTCAATTCTCAAAAAAACGAGAAACCAAAAAAAGAAAAGTCGAGGGTAATACTTCTCCAAAGAACTTGCAAATATAATAATGATCGGGTCTGGGATTTGTTAATTACATTTACCATAAGGCTTGTATTTGTCGTTGTAAGACATAACCGTCCATTCGTCCAATGGTTAATTGATTTAATATTAAGCTTTTATAATCACCCCTATTACTGATGTCGTAAACGACAGCAAAATATACGACACGACACAATCTGCATTCCATAAGTCGTTTTCAACTTTTGTCACTCGTTTTGTTGTCGTGTGTAAACGTCAAGTGTGTTTAACGCTTTAATTCAGCATTCTGTAAGACGAAAGGAAACGACGACAATGACAAAAAACGACGATATCTCTCGTTTGAAAATTTGCTCACGACGAAGAAATGGAAGTTCGCAAAACTGTAAGTTTCCTTGTTAAATAATTTATTTTATGGAATTTATTAGTACTTTATTTGCGATAAATAAAAAAATAAATATTTTTGCACATTTTCAGTTAAAATTAACAAACCAAAACTAATTCGAGGCGCTTGTCCAGCTGATGGAAAGCAACGAGCAGTTGGCTAGGGGATTTTTGAAATGTATGAACAAAGCCGATTTTAAAAAAGAATGGAATGTAATAGCTGATAAACTCAACAGCAAAGGTCCTCCAATAAGAGATGGTGAAGGTTGGCAAAAGGTTTGAATCAATTTATTCTATTTACATTAACACATTTTTAATATTTGCTTTTTCAGGTTTGGGCTGACTTTGAATTCAAAGTAAAAAAAAAATGTTCAAAACAACAAAAAAGAAGTGAAAGGAAATGGAGGAGGGCCAAAACAATTGCACATTCTATCTGCGCTTGAGGATGCTGTTGCAAATCTACTTAAATATAAAACGATGGTGAGGCCCGAGTGGAAATGCAATTGGTGTATCGCAGCTCCCAACCACTTCAACTTCTTCATCATCCGGACATACATAAGTCAAAGCAAATTCAGGCTACAAATGCCGACGCTTCACTGTCCTAATTGTACAATTAATTGTGCCTTTGCAATATTTCGCTCTCTACCTTCTTCATCATTGTCACTATCGCTGTTTGTGTTGTAACACATTTCAACACTTATCATTTTAATAATTTATTTATTTGGTAATAATTTAAGCCTAGTATGCTGCTGATGCGAAACGAAAATTCCATGTCATTTTTGTATGGGAATTTTCGTTTCGCATCAGCAGCGTACTAGGCTTTAATAAAAACACATTTGGTGAATATGAAATGATTTAGAATTTGATTTCAGTTTGACAGATCTCGGACACATTTTCATCGTTTAAAAATCTGCTACAAAATAGTCGCGTCGAAAAAGTTATGGAATGCCACTTAAAAAACGACACGACAAAGAAAATGAGAGTCGTCGAAAAAATGAGACGACATCGGTAATAGGCATGAATTTAAAATGAAGTTTCACGCAATTTACGTTTTGCCTTGGGCCATTCTCCACCTGCAGTGACTTCTTGTTGACTGCTTTCAATTTAATAGACCCTTCGTATGGTTTTGTTTCACTTAGGTAGAAACCATTCCACCAACCGAAGTTACCTGTCAATGAGAATATGTTTTCGCCAACAAACTGAGTGAGAGAACCGATATTTGGTAAACAACGGTCGTCACGCTCATACGCAGTAAAGTGTTATCTTCAATAAAGAAAAGTGAGTTTTTTTTTGGAAATAAAATTTCTGATACAAATTTCACCCTTTCCTCCTTTAAAGGAAAACAAGAATGTTTGTTCAAAAAACAAACGATTTCTCAAATATAATCATTACAATACATTACATTACATATCTACTACTCAGCAGAGAGAAAAAAAACTAATCGAGAGAGTCAAATTCGACGGTGGCTCTCTTTTTGCCTACAAGCTGTTTTTTTTTATAATTAGCGAACACTAAAAGGGTTTTGTATACTTGTACCTTTAATATGCCAAAGACACAGTGTGAGCATTAGGAAAAGAGGGAAGGGTTGGATAGGAGGTGTCGGTGTACATTGATTTTAAATGTCTGAACATTGCAATGACAGGGAAAGATAGAGCGTGGCAAGGCGTTCCACATTCGCGTAGTACGGGTAAAAAAAGAATCTCTGTACTTCATTGTACGGCCGAAGTTGGGCTCAAGGGTAAACTGATGGGCATTCCTAGAAGCGCGGGTATTACGGTTAAATTGTTTAAGGGGAGGAATGCAACTGGCTATTTCACTAAAGCATAGTTCGTTAAAATAACGGTAAAAAAGGGTGAGGCAAGAAACCTTGCATCGATGTTCGAGTGACGTAATCGAGTTGATGATGTTAATGTCACCAATCATTTTAAAAGCTCTTCTTTGTATACTGTCCAAGAGGCTTAAATAAGTTACTGGAGCACCAGCCCAGAGATGAGAGTTATATTCAAGTTTTGGACGTATATATGTTTTGTAGATTGTAGCCAGATCAGACGAAGAGAAAAATTTCTTGCAACGTCCCAAAAAACCTAGACATCTTGCGGCATTTTTGGCAACATCGCGTATGTGATCGCTCCACAAAAGGTGGTTGCTGATGCACATTCCGAGGATGTCAAAATTTTCCGTTTCGTTGATGCAAGTGCCACTCATAAATAGTGGCAAAGTGGCTTTAATGATACAAGACAGCATTGCGTTTTCGAAGCATTAAATTGTGACCCAATGGGCAACTTAATGACTGGCCACGAACTCATTAGCAGAGTAGAAAAAAAGAAATCAGTATTTGGAATGACACTGCCACTTGTTACCAACGAAGAAGGAGACACGTTCGGAAAATCTGCTGGCAATGGTATTTGGCTGGACGAAGAAAAAACGTCGCCATTTTCTCTTTATCAGTTCTTTTTGAAAATGCCAGATTCTGAAGTCGAGAAGCTTCTCAAGTTGTTCACTTTTATCCCACTGAAAGAAATTGCATTTCTCTTGGAAGAACACAAAAAATCACCAGAGAAGAGAAAAGCACAAACGATTCTAGCTGAAGCTGTGACGCTTCTAGTCCATAGAGGTGATTTTTAATAAACAAATAAATCACTTCTTTTAGCTATTTAAGTTTTTCTCATTCCAGAGCCGGGTCTAAAACAAGCCGAAAAAGTCAAAGAGGCGCTCTATAAGAGCAATGTTGAAGGACTAGGTGAACTGAATTACAACGAAATCCGATAGATTTTTTCTGGAGCTTCCGTCGTCGTTGAGATTTTTCCAGAGCCTGGAATATCCATTCTTGATCTGGCACTAAAAGCTAAATGTTTTACAACAGAGAGTAAGTGAAAAGTGTTATGTTTTTGCTTGAGGTAATTTATTTTAAAATTAAAAATCTTCTTTCAGCTAATGCGATGAGAATCATCACAGCTGGAGGGTTCTATATCAATCAAAAGCGAACTCAAAACTTCTCCGACGTTATTTTCAATGGAATTCATGTTCTTAGTAGTAGTAGTAGTAGTAGTAGTAGTAGTAGTAGTAGTAGTAGTAGTAGTAGTAGTAGTAGTAGTAGTAGTAGTAGTAGTAGTAGTAGTAGTAGTAGTAGTAGTAGTAGTAGTAGTAGTAGTAGTAGTAGTAGTAGTAGTAGTAGTAGTAGTAGTAGTAGTAGTAGTAGTAGTATAAATTTATTTAGTATGTTTTTACTATTTACAATTACATAATAATAACTTATTTTTAAGAATAAATAATTTAAATATATTGCCTGTTTACATACATATATACATTATAGAGTTACAGCTCTACGAATGTGTTTAATTAACTCATTTTAATATCTTTTTAAATTCGTTTCAATTTTGATGTTACTTGGAAGTTCATTATTTTTTGTTCTGGAGTCTATACATTTTGAATCTAAAGTTACAATTATTTCTCAAAGAATAAGGCTGGGCATCTTGTACATATTGTAAGTTAGATGTAAGATACTTTGGCATCATATTATATTTCATTTTAAAAACAAACATCAGAATAATGCACTGCTTCACAGATAGCCAGGTTCCTCGTCGCCTTCGTCTTCATTATCGAGCGATAAAGTTGAAGAAGCTTGAAACATAATCATCATAACATCATAATTATCATGAACCAATCGGTCTAATTCCACCTCCAGAGCGCTTTGCCCGAGGATCAATACAAATCTACGATGATTTAGATCCTTATGGACATTTAATTTAACATTTATTATAAGTCCTTAGCTATAATACTGTATTCTTTTTTAGTGATAAAGAATTATTTTAATCATCAAACATTTAGATTCCTTGGTGTGTTAATAATGTTTATTTTTTGTAAAATAAAATGGAATTAATAATATTCTGCCCTAGCGAGGTATCCGTCGGAGCGGAAAGTTCTCCGATTTTGTACGAATCGTAGGATTTTTGCTTCGAGATATTCTTTCAGACAGGTGTTCGGAACATTTGTCCGACATAATGAAACGCAGACCGGCGTTTTGCGTTAGAGTGCATTGCAGTGCGATCCAGTGCTTTTTTTGAGTGACATTTTGACAGCTCTTAAATTTATTTTTCCGATATCCTCCGCCAGAAATTGTTTGCGGATTTTGTTCCGAATTGTTCAAATTATAAACAAAATGTAAGAAATTAAAAAAATAAACATTTTAACAAAATAATTTTGTAATTATTGCTTAAATTTGTTGGGTTTAGGCCACGAGGAAACGAAAAAACAACAACCTAACAAATCGAGCATTTGGTTAATTTAATGCAAGAAAATCCCGATATAGCAAGAAATTACACGAAAAGGTCCACAGAAGATGTTGCTGCATTTTGGGAAGAGGTTGCTGACAAACTCAACCAACTGGATGGACGTCAACGAGATGTAGCTGGTTGGAAAAAGGTTTGTTCATGATTTGATCGGTGTGCATGATTAAACTATATACATGCTTACGTACGTTGTGTTTTTTTAAAAGGTTTGGAGCGACCATAAGACGTACATAAAAAAAAAGTTGGCGGCAAATAAAAAGGAGATCACGGGCACAGGTGGTGGTCCCCATAAACAGAAATCGTTCACACCATTGGAGGATGCAGTCATAGCCTTGATACATTCCAACGATTCTGTTAATGGCATTGGAGCAAAATCGTTTGGAACAGGTAATGATAATGAACAAGCAGCCAGTGAACCATCATCACCAAACACAACTGCAGTAGATGCAGAGAACATCGAAGGTGATAGAAACGCTAACCCGAACTGCCGACAAAAGACTCTGTCGCCTATTCAACTTCTTAGGAAGCAGGTCGAAAATCAGTCGTCTTATTACGACCATATGAAAACTTCAGGCCGCAACAAAAGCAATGCAGGACACCACAAATATCTTGCGGGACACAGCTAAAACCTTGCAAGACTCAGCAGTACATCTCAAAAGGGTGTATAGATCGGTGGAATATACGGGTGAAATAGAAAAAAAAAAGCTTAAAGAGATGCAATTTCACAACGCTGAGATGCGAAAAATTGCAATGAGCAAACTTGAAATCAAGGCCAAAATTCTTGAAATTGAGATTTCAAAAACTAATGTAATGATGCAATGATTCCATTTGTAATATAAGCAGGCCTTGTTTCATAAAACTTTACAAGACTAATAATTATTTGTTATTTGTGAAATATAAGTCTTAAGAAATGGGGTCCAGATCTCAATCCATAAAATCATAAACGCCAAGGAGGCTATAGTCATTTTGTTTATACATGAATTATTAAGTTTTATGTTTGTAATAAATTTATTGAAAGAATTGTGTAGCAATTTCATTTCTCATTACAGCTGCCTGGTTGCGAAGGGAGCTTGGTGGACCTTGGTCGGGTTCCTGATCCCCTTCTGCTTCTATACTATCCACATTTTCTATGTTACCGTAATCACTATCGAAGTACAGACATATGTTGTGTAAGCAGCAGCACACATTAACAATTTGTGCGACTTTAAATGGGTCGTAGTGCAGTTGTCGAGCACCTAATAAGCACCGGAACCTGTTTTTTAATAAGCCTATAGCTCGTTCAACTATATTTCTTGCACTTTTATGAGATATATTGAAGCAGCTCTCAACGCTATGTGTTCTGGGGGTTCGGTACGGTGTCATTAGCCACGGTTCTAATGCATATCCCGAATCACCTAAATAAATTGAAATTAGAACAATATGGTTGTTGGAAATAAATTGACGCACCTAGCAACCAACTTCCTCTTGTACCACTTAAGAAGCTTCGTTCAAAAAAACGACGTTCTGGACTCAAAGCCCAGACGTGAGAGTCGTGATTGGCCCTTGCGGTTTAGAAACAGATGCTTATTTTCTATGGGGGCAACTATTTGAACATGAGTGCCATCCACACAGCCAATGACTCCCGGGAAGCCTGTCCTTTCAAAAAAATCTGTTTTGGACCGCTGGATTTCTTCTTCGGACATCTTTAAGGATATCCAGTTCTTACATAAAGTATGTTCCATTATATCCAGTGTTTCCTTGAGGATACTCGAAAAAGTTGTTTGGCCAATAGCAGATTGGTAATCTTTCCCTACTCCATGTTGGTAGTTTCCCTCAGTGAAGAACCTTAAGCATGCTGCTAGCTTATGTTCTGGATTCACAGCATCAGAGCGATGATCATCTTTAAATTTATCTTTAATTTGTTCTGTTCAAAGACGTACTCGTATGCCGGCTTATTGAGGCGATAGTTTTTTTTAAATCTGTAATTAAATTGTGATTTTTTAAGAAATTAGATCTTAGATAACGTAACTTACGCTGCATTAGATAGATCTTTTATTTTACCATTGTTCCTTAGTATCCTCCTTTTTTCCTGATTCTGTGCCCTTAATTCCCTAGATTCAGCTTCCAAAAATAAGGCGACACTATCCATATTTTGATTTGTTTGATAAGATGAAATTTTGTTTACACTTTTTGACAACATTAAACATCTGTTCTGATTTAACATAGAGTTGGCGATTTCAAAAGTATATCGATATTTACCGATTCGATATTTTTTTCAAATGTAAATGCCGGTGCAGTTTTTTTTTTTAATTAGCTCCAACGTATAATTCTCCGGCACATTGATACACTGCCATGTCATATACTAGGAAATGTATCCCTCAATAACAGGATATCATAAGTTAAAGTACTTTTGGTTTTCATAAATACAAATATCGGAAACGATATCGACTTTTCGATATTTTGTCGATCTCTATGAGAATCTTTAATCTGACGCACATCAAATCAATGCGTCGTTGTATTGTTTAGTATTTATTTTCCGATGAAGGATACCTCGAATGTAATTTGAACCTCCGACGAAGTATGCGTTATACAAAAATTTCCGTTCCGACGGAAACCTCGCTAGGGCAGATTACGTTTTTAAATTCTATTCGGCACTTAACCTTATAATTAGTGACATAATATACATATAAGGCTTTTTGAGGTTATCAAAATTCATGGAGTAGACTTTTTTCAAAAAAACTTGTGATTTTCCAAATCTGCATTATTTTTCTTCAATATTTCGTTTGAAATTTTTCAAAAATTCAGGTAGTCAAATGGAGGCATGAATCTTCTCATAAATAATGAAAAAATACGAAAATTAAGTGAAATACTAAAATGATTAAAGCTGTAGTTAAAAGGTAAAGATATGTATTGTTTTAACACTGATGCAAGATGAAGATACTGGAATTTCTAACTAATGCTGTTGACGTGATGAACCAAAACATAAGAAGAATAAGGATTACAAACATTTTATTTTTCAATTTTGTTGTACTTAACATATTACAATTAAAACAAGATAAAATCTACTTAATCAATAATAATTGACCTGAGCAGATCAAGTTTAGTAAAACCAAAAAGAAGTGTTTTTCTTGGAAAAAAGTACATTCAATATTTTTTTTAAATTATTTAAAAACTGAGATACATTTCAAAACCTATAATCTATAAATAATGGCATTCAATTTAAAAAACAAAAATTATACTAAATTACAAACAATTTTGAAAAATTACAACTTCATTTAAGAACTAGCGGGGAGAGTACGATAACTTAGGCGACAACGTTTAATGACGGATTTGTATGGAACAGTTAAAAACAAGCATTTTTTACTATGGGAAGGGGGGGTCTATCTCCCCCCGTTTAGGCGGTAGGGGCAGTTAAAAAAAAATATGTACATTAAATGGAAAAAAAATAATTAAAAAATAACGGTAATACCCTCAATTAAGTGTTATACCTTTTTTTAAAGTCAACACTTTTGTCTATTAGCTTGCTTTTAAATCAAGTCAAAACTATGCATAGTTTTTGAAAAAAATTGTTTTGAAGTCAAAATTTGTGCAAAAAAAAGTTAAAAAAAAGGTTTAAAGTGTAATTTTTTAAAACTTTCAAATTATTTACTGTTTTTTTTTTTTAGAATTCATTGCTCTTATTTGTTTTTTATCAAAAACTGAAAACTAGATGACTTTATGTCTTCTAGTTTTTGAGAAAATTGAAAATTACCAAAATAAATATTTTAATTAAATTACTTTTTCCTTGCTTAAGTATTAACGTAGTCTTATTTTGATAGTTATAATCGAATATGGATTAAGATACACCTAGGGTAAATTAATTTTTCTTAAATCCAGCTTATTTAAATGCAAAAGAAACTTTGCATGCACCCCATCTTGCACCCTCCCCACCTTGCACACACTCCAACTTGCACCCACCCCAAATCCTATAGTGTGCCCAAGCAGGGGGTTGCAGGGGGGCAGCATGCCCCCCCTTACAGATGCCACTGTTGCATACACCCAAATTCGCGCACACCTTACTGTTGCATAAACCCAAACACGCATTACGCATACGCAAATACCATTATTATTTATTACTATCAAAATAAGACCACTCAAGCAAAAAAGAAGAATTAAATTAAAATAGTAGTTGTGGTTATTTTCAATTTTCTCAAAAACCAAAAGACATAAAATCATCTAGTTTTCAGTTTTTGATCAAAAACAAATAAGAACAATAAATTCTGAAATAAAAACAATGGTAGATAATCTTGAAGTATTGAAAAAGTTACACTTTAAACCTTTTTTTAACTTTTTTTACTCAAATTTTGAGTTTAAAATTAAATTTTTATTTTCAATTTTCTCAAAAACTAAAAGACATAAAATCATCTAGTTTTCAGTTTTTGATCAAAAACAAATAAGAGTAATAAATTCTGAAATAAAAACAATGGAAGATAATCTTGAAGTATTGAAAAAGTTACACTTTAAACCTTTTTTTAACTTTTTTTACTCAAATTTTGAGTTTAAAATTAAATTTTTATTTTCAATTTTCTCAAAAACTAAAAGACATAAAATCATCTAGTTTTCAGTTTTTGATCAAAAACAAATAAGAGTAATTAATTCTGAAATAAAAACAATGGTAGATAATCTTGAAGTATTGAAAAAGTTACACTTTAAACCTTTTTTTAACTTTTTTTACTCAAATTTTGAGTTTAAAATTAAATTTTTCGAAAACTACGCATATTTGATGATTTGACTTGATTTAAAAACTGGCTAATAGAACAGAATGTTGGCTTTAAAAAAATGTATACAACTTAATTGTAAGTATCACCGTTATTTTTTAAGAATTTTGTTCCATTTTAAGTAATAATTTTTTTAAATTGCCCCTCCTGCCTAAACGGGGGGAGATAGACCCCCCTCCCTTAGTAAAAAATGCTTATTTTTAACTGTTCTAAGAAATTCCGTTATAATATCTGTCGCCTAAGTTATCGTACTCTTGCCGAACTAGCTACGCCACGACGAATCTTGACTAATCATGGATGAGATTCCAAGCATATCGTTGAATCAAGTGAACGGCAGAGTAAAATCGACATCCAAGCTTCGTTTTGATTTCCTGCTGAAAAAAACACGTCTATTAGTGCTTTCAAGTTTTATGGTACATGTATGTAAAACTTACATATTTTGAAGCAGTCTTGCCATCATGAGCCTTGATGTGCTATAATTATACCATTTCTGGAATAGGGTTCGTAAGTCTTTGCGTTGACTTTCTTTTACGAGGCAAATTCCAAAATCCCAATCAAACATTTTCACCAGGTGAAGGTTGCCGGCTCGCGACTCTTTGCGCAGCAACTCTTGGAACATCATTAGGGCAGTTTGTAGGTGCATTCCTGTGTCCATTCCAGTTAGTTCTAAGCAGAATGCACTTAGCTTCGGTGATACAATAGGCATTATGATTTCATGGAATTCAGCTTCTATTTTGTCAGTCTTTAAGTTTACAAAAATTGCAGAAAATTCTATAATAATACATGCAAAAGTAATGATAGATTGTTTTTTATTCAATTTATTTTTTAAGAAAGCTTACCAATGATTTCCGATTCCCGTCATTTATGAGGTTCTATATTGTCCCAACAAGTTGCTTCTAAACCGCCATTCGGTTCAGCTACCTCTTCTATGTCGTATGTGTCAGCCTCAGCGGCAGAAGTAGCCGCTGCTTCAGCCACCTAAGAGTCCCCGTAGTCCTTTATTGGCAGCGAGATAGTGAGACATTTGGCACTATAAGCCTGGATTTAGACCTAAAAGACGAAGGTTAAGCGAGTTGATCATGATATAAATGTTTCGATTCGCACTTACACAACTGGTCTCCGCTCGCTGTTGTACTTTGTGGAACCAGAAGATGTTGCTTTTGTTGCCACTGCAAAAGTCGTTTTTTTTTAGCGGCTTGCATTATATTTCCTGGCAGCTGATGAATTAGTCGAGCATGTTGGAAGCCCTAAAGAATCATAATTTAAAATATTTGTTTGGATCACTCACAAGTTAATTAACTAACCTGAATTGCCTGCTTACTCTGCAGTTGCTGTTACTGCTCTTGAGTCGTTCCAGCACCAAACCTCAGCTGCTAGAAGGGCGTCAGCGGTCGGCTACACTGAATGTTAAAATGCCTACTTGCATCATTTACTTGGTGGTGTTGCTGCAGTTTGTTCCATTGAAAGCATTTGACTTTTGGTAGAGATGGTGACACCTCCACCGTCAACGCCTGCAGCAGCTACTGTGATGGAAGCAGATATCACCAAACATGATACAGCAGCAATTGAGTACTGGACAGAGAGATGCACCTTTAAGTCCACAATCCACACAAATTGTTTAGAAAAGTGTTCTTGCGCTTCCAACAAAAATTAACACAATGGCCAGCGTCTGTCGTTAAAAACGTTGATATTATTTTGTTAAGAGAAATATAATATAAAAAAACTTACCTGTAAATCAGCGCCTTGTTTGCTTCGTCTTCCAGATTTCTTGAGGGAAGTTGCTTTTTGCCTTATGGTATGTAATAGGCATCATCTAAAATGAAAACACAGGCTATACAAAAAATCGATCATTGTTACACCTCCTTCACTGCAATTTGACTTACTTTTTATTCAATGAAGTGAACTTGTATTTACTCTTTTCATTATAAAGGTTTTTGGTCTGAAAAATATCAAATTATATTAAATATTAAAACAATTAACAAAAACTTACTCTTCAAATCCGAAATCCATTGTTTTGTTTTGCAAAATTGATTGTCATTTTTAACAGGTCACAAAAATTCCATAAGTTTCTATTTTAGCCCAATCCTTCATTTTGTTTTTTTTTCCCCACTCACATGTATTCACCGATAGCGAATTTGAGAGAGTTCACCTCGAATTTGAGAGAGTTCACCTCGAATAAAATTTGAGGGTGAAATTTAAAAAAAAAAAGTTTTTTTATAAATCAGAAAAACTGAAAAAAATAAATGTCACCTCGAATATTTTACGAACAAAAAACGATTTTTCCTCCAAAATAATTTTATGCAACGAAAAATAACGTTTTTGACATCTGGTTAAATTTTGGGAAAGATAAAATTGAAGGTTTTATTACAAAAAAATAAAAACCTTAAAAAAGATGACTAAAATTTGGTAAAAAATGATCTTCGACTCAAATATCTTTTTAAAAATTTAAGGTATTGGCTGCAAACTAATTTCATTCTACATTCAGTAAAATTTTTATAAAAATTCTACAGTCAGATTTTTTCATTAAAGTTGAGATCTACAAAAATAGCACGCAAAATTAGTAAAAAATTGATGTTCGATTCTCGATATCTCGTGAATAAATGAAGGCATTGACTTTTAAATGATTTCATTCTGTGCCAAATTTTCTTAGAAATATCCAGTCTGTTTTTGTTTACGTAAGAAATATAAACTTTCAACAAATGCTACTAAAATTGGTAGAAATTGGGTTTCGGTTAAAAACCTCGTTAACAAAAATAGATTTTGAAATCAAACTGTTTCATCATATGCATAATATTGTTGGGGTAACTTTTAATTAATTTCTTAGAAAAATTTAACTGCCAACTTTTTTAAGAAAACACGAAAACCTACACAAACAACAAAAAACTGATAAGAAACTTTCTTCGACTCAAGTATATTAAGAAAACAAAGAAAATTATTGACTTCAAATTATTTATCTCACACAAAGTCTTTTTATGAACATTTTGTTAAAGTTTTAAGCAAGACAAATCAACAGACGGGATGGGAAGTTATCAGGGTGGGTTGCAACCCAACCTCTTTTTACATATAAATTGGTAGTTTTTTTTTGTTGAAAGTATGGATAGCAGATGACTGGAGGAGAAGATAGAAAGACGAGCTCTACCGGCTGTACAGCGACCTAAAATTAGCCGGAAGTATGAAACGACTGAGTTCGCTGGGTCACGTAGAGCGCATGGAAACCAATCCTCCGGTCCGGAAAGTGTTCTAATCCACTCGCAACAGGTGGCGCGCACAAGTGGAAAGTGATCTCCCATCTTAAAGTGCCCAACTGGAGACATCTTGCTAGGGCCCGAGCATTTCAAAAACGAGAACTATTTAATTATCTTTAAGTGACATTGCTTGTGTTACGGTTTGGAAGGACATTTGAATTCATATCTGGGGATAAACTTTTTATAAACTTAAAAATTTCAAATTTATTATACTCTAAAAATAAAGTTGGTCAAGCATTTTTTATTAGTTTTGTCTTCCCTGAATAAACTGATATAAAATTTTACTTCAAATATAGGTTTTTTATGTATATGAACATTATCTTTACAATCCCTTTCAAGCTAATCTAGTCACTCTGAATATTTCTTAGATTCTCTATATGGAAATTGGAACATTTTAACATCTGTAGACATATTCGGTAGGTGCATTTTTTAAGAAAAAGTAATAAATAATTACTGCTTTGACTGTGTAATACAAATCGAAAGGCTTAGCTATTTTCATTATCTAATATCAATTCGGCATGCGAGCTTAAACCAAATTTTTTCTCGTTCAGTGTTTGGCAATTTTTCTCATTTACATTCATTTGACAAACTCCAATTTATCACTTTGTATCCTCTCTATTTGCATAATACCCACAAAACCAAATGTTGGAATAATTTTTGGATGGAGAAATATTTGTTTTGATTAGTGTGTAGTAGAATTAGCTAACACCATTTAAAAAGGCTGTTTAGGAAATATCCGAAAAACAAAAGAAATTCTTATTGATAAAGTTGAATAAATTCTAGAAATTGCACAGTTTTAACACTGCAATAACTCATGTACCAACATAAATAGAAACCCTCAAAAATGCATTTCGTTTCAAATCATAAGCTCAGTTTGTATTACCCACACGCATACCCAATGACTTTAAATATTTGAGCCGTTTATTTTGAAAGTGGCATAAGTCACTTTTTCAAAAAAAATCGTTTTAATGGCAACACTAAATACAATTGAACGGTATCTTTTCATTTTTAAAAAATTTGCACTCAATAAGTTGAGAACTATTGAGATTTCTTCGAGAGAAGTATTGGTAATTAACGGTATAACAATTATCTTAAATATCTCGACTTAAAAAAAAAGTGACTTATGCCACTTTCAAAATAAACGGCTCATTTATGAACCTACATATATACATACGTTATATTTATTGAGTAAGCACTTAAATAACGCTTAAAAATAAAAAAAAGCTTATTGAAAATTCCAACATGCACTACCTACATACTAAAAAAAATAAACCAAGTAAACGAAACTGTAAGAGAAAAAGAGATGTAGGAGTAAGATCAATTCTTTTACCAAGAAATAATAATCTTCAAAATAAAACATCTCTACACCAGATTTTCCAGAGGGACAACATTTTGTCCTGGAAGATTTTCTTCTTTATGATTTCGAGGGCACATTTTTAAAGAACGTTCTGCTTTATAGTAAAAAAATTACTTCCTTAAAGAAAAGCAGATTTTAGATTAGATTATATGCTTTTCACACCAAACCCAAAACCGGGTTTTCGCCAAAAAGTTTTCGAAAACCCTAAAATCGTTCACACCGAACATTTACACGTTTTCATTTGACATTTAAATTTGTTTGACACCGGCTGTCAAATTTTTTATTGATGAAAAAATTTGTGAGTAAAAAGTTTTGTTTTTCTCAAACTATTTGTGAAAATAAAATGAATTCTAACCAAGTGAAATTGATTTTAATGCATAAAAAAAAAGTTGAACAAAATATGAAGATTTTGTTAAATTTTTTTTCATTATCTCAAACCTCTATCATAAAAAAAACGTCGTTTTCTTTTGCAAATCCTGGAACTTCGAAAGAAAAGAAAAGCTTTAATTGATGCAATTGAAAATCGTAATGGACAAAGAAATATGTGGACAAAGGTTAGCTTGTTATAACAATTCAATTAATAGGAAGCTATGTATATACATATCTAAATATTTGATGCAGGTACGTACGTCCCAGCACTTTTTGGGAACGTGAAATGTAAGTAAACGATGATGAGTATTTCAAACAACACTTCAGAACGAGCCGCAGAACTTTCGATATACTCTGCAATGAACTAAAGGATCTGGAAATGCAAGATACAAACTAGCCTTATAGGTACTTATCAAGATGATTTTCAGGAAGACAAAGATCTATACGAGCTCCAAAAGAAAAAATTGAGTGGTTTTACAAGCGTTTCGATACGAACATACAAAAAACTCCCAGTATATCACCACCCACCGTCTCGGGTGCGGATAAAATGAAAATATCCAAGTATCCTTTCACACAGTGAAGATGTTCTATATGGTATGTATTCTCTCAAAATTCAATTTTTTGAAAATTCTTGAAGTGCAAACATTCACCTAAGGATTTTTCTTTGCTGTCGACACCCTTAAGTCGATAATCCTTTCCTGTGCTGTGATAGAGCAGCATATCAGCGCAGACAAGGCCGTAACACTAGCTCGTCTCGAAGAAGAGTTTCAACTGAAGTTCTGGGGACGGGTGGAATGGGCTCACGACATGAACCAACAAGAACTACAAGCTTGCTTGGCTGCAGCTATCCTCTTTGTTCACTTCAACTGGTCAGAACAATACACCAAAGAGAAGCTAATTGTGTAGAAAATGTACGATCAAATCAATAAAAAACAAAACTGTTACAACAAAAATTAATTTTATTTAAAACCTTTTCTTCTTCTTTCACAACAAATTCAATCCAAAATACTGAGCTTATGACCATTGCTTTTGTTGGCCAAATGTGCCTTCAGAATCGCCATATATTGTGGCCGTCCGAGCAACTTATAGGCGGGGTTGAGAAGATTCTGAACGATTTCGTGTAGGCCCTTATGGCCAGAGCAGAAAAGGTCGATTCCTAGTTCCAGATTCGTACCAAAACCACACTCATCAAGAGCGATCACTGAAGCTGTAATGATGGGCTGCAATTTCCCCATGACTATCTCTTTGACTTCTTTCTTTGAGGACTCGTGTTGTGGTAAAACCCAAAACAATAAAAAGTAAACAATAAACATTTATGAACTCAGTGCATATCAACCTACATTTGTTTATGTTGAGAATGGTCAGCCGTCACCAAGCGATACCATCGGGTGTTGACCTGATCATGTTACACATTTCATAAGTGGGTCGCTATGGACCAAGTGCATTACAATATTTGTTTATATTGATTTTTGTTTATGACTGCACTTATATTATATGCTTCACATTGACTCAGAAATTGGAATGCATTTAAGGAAATGCAACGAAGGTTTATTTTGTCAAATAGACATTTAATTCTTACGTCATGTGAAGAAGTGTATTTGTGGGTCATAGGTAAAAATCAATTCACATTCCAAGAGTGTAATAAATATATGTTGAAAGATTTATGAAATTTTGTTAAACTAGTTTTAAGTATAAATAGGAAAGATTTTGGAAAATAAATTCAGTCTAGTTTTACACATAGAACAAGACTCATCTACTTTTTATTATCGGCTGGAGAGCTTAGATTATACTCATTCCAAATCGTGCATTTTAATGCTCGGACATATAAGCGGCTCTTGTAGCTAAGAAGGTATTTTCTGCTTGGTATCTGAAACCTTCTACATGGCGATCCTGCAACTCGAATCTAAAGAACTGATTTTATAAGCAACTACCACGAAATCATAAACTCTGTTACACAAATGACTTCACTTGAAGAGATCAATAAGATCTTTAAGAAATGGGAGAAGTTTCTAGAATATGTACCAGAACCAATTGAGACACCCTCATACACTCCAACATACACTCCAACGCCAATATCAGCTGGCCCCAAACCATTGTCACTGGAGGAATATAGGAAAAGACAAGAAAAACAAAAAGATAATATCCGGCAACTAAGAACACCAGCGGCTACTACAAAGAAGAGAGGAGGAAGAAAAAGAGCGTTCCAGCGAAAGTGTGCTGATTTACAAAGAGTTGTCAACATTACACAAGGTGCACAAAAGAAAGAGTTACTAGAGCAACTACAAACTCTAAGAAAACAAGGGTGGAAGAATTCGGTCAACTAATAGCATGGGTGGAAAAACTTCGAAGGAAGAAATAATTAACAATAACGTAGCTGCAGCAGCATCATCAGCGAATACAACAGCAGCATCATTAGTGTCAGACAAAATAGCATATGTTAATTGTTTAATTATATATATATATATTATAAGAAATATCTTAGAAAACATGCTCTTAAAACACTAAATGTTTAAATAAATATATACATACATAAAATTTATGGAGTTCAATATTTTAGAAAATATTTTAAAAAACTTAAAAAAAAGCACCTAACAGAACTTACACCACAGAACATATACAAAAAATTAACTTACAAATAGACAATGTATGGTCAGAAATAACCAAAACCGCAGACTTAACCGACATACAAGACTTAAAAATCAAATTTGACAAGTTAGTAGAACAAATTCAAAAATTTTTAAAACATAAAGAAGAAATTGAAATCAACGACAAAATGACAAATTTTGATATAGTAACTGCTATTAAAGTTATCCCTGAATTTCAAGGTGACTTTAAAGATCTTAATAATTTTTTGGGTTTAATTGAGTTTTACTCCAATACTCTTAATGACGATGTACAAAAGGAACTTTTAGTAAAATTCATTTTGGCCACCAAACTCTCAGAAAAAGTTAAAAACAAAATTCAAACTGAGAAAATACCAACAAACTTAAATGATTTCAAAAATACTTTAAAATCTGTACACAAATCTAACAAAACTGAGTCTAGATTGCGTAATGACATTGCAAAATGTTATCAAGGCAATCAAACAATTCTGACGTTTGCTTCACGCATAGAAACATTACTAGCTTCATTGAATGAGCTACAAATCTCTGAGCAAGGGGCTGAACACAGAGAACTTATAGTAAGATTGAATGATCAGATTGGAATGACAGCCTTTAAAAATGGGTTATCAGACCATATTTGTACGGTAGGCGATTTGTTGTTTATACAGATCACAGGCCATTAGTTAGTCTTTTTACTCATAAGAATCCTTCATCCAAATTAACTAGAATTAGAGTAGATTTAATGGATTACGATTTTGATATAATCTTTAAGCAAGGAAAGATGAATACAAATGCTGATGCATTATCTAGAATAAAGTTAAGTTCAGAAGAATTAAAAGAAATGATACCAGTAAACAATATAAATGTCCTAACCTGAGCAATGAAGTTGAATGATAAGGAAGAGATAAGTGAAAGAGAAGAAAATCCGGAAATTATGCCTCCTGTGGAGACTGTACACCTCCACATATGGGAATGCATATCTATCTCAGACACTAGAAACGTTAAAAAGTTGCAATTTGAAAATATAAAGAATTTAATGGGGCCACCAAAAGAAACAATATATGC
This sequence comes from Eupeodes latifasciatus, assembly GCA_920104205.1. Classification (NCBI taxonomy): domain Eukaryota; kingdom Metazoa; phylum Arthropoda; class Insecta; order Diptera; family Syrphidae; genus Eupeodes; species Eupeodes latifasciatus. The sequence continues at coordinate 220,864,634 of OV049924.1, forward strand.
AGTTAAAGATACAATACATGTTGGATACAATGATAATTCTCTATCAGAATTAAAATTGATTTTGAAGAAATTGTTATCCTATACAAAGCATGTGAAAGTAGAAAAGCTAGCGCTAGCAATGAATAATGAAATATTTAAAACAATATCAGTGCACAAATTTAAAAAGATATTTAATGAACTGCAAAAGAATAAGAATGAAAATTGTCTAGACATTATATTATATAATTCACCAAGAAGAATAGAGCATGCGAATGAGATGAACAATTTAATAAAAGAATATCACGATGACAGGTTAGGAGGACATATTGGTATTAGAAGATGTATAGCGAAACTAAAGCAAAAGTACGTATGGAAAAATATGAATAAGATGGTCAAAAAGTATATTAATAGTTGTAAGATTTGTAACGAAGTTAAAATTAATAAATACACTAAAGAACAATTCATAAGGACAGAAACACCTAGCACATCATTTGATGTAATTACAATAGACACAGTAGGACCACTCAGACCATCAAATGGATACAGGTATATTCTAACCATTCAATGTGAACTAACAAAGTTCATAGAAGCTTTTCCACTAGTCACTAAAGACGCCATTTCAGTAGCAAAAACTATTGTAGAAAAATTCATTTTGAAATATGGTTGTTTTAGAAAATTAAAAACAGATAAGGGCACAGAATTCGCTAATGAACTACTAGTAAATATCTGTAAGATACTAAAAATAGGAAAAACTACGTCAACACCATTTCATCATGAAACTTTAGGAACAGTAGAAAGAAATCATAGAGTTTTAAATGATTATTTAATGACCACGGACGGAAAAGACGACTGGGAAGAATTACTACCTTACTACACTTACACATACAACACTACACCACACAGTACAACCAATTATTCACCTTTTGAATTAGTATACGGAAAATTATGTGCTTTACCTTGTGAAATCATAAAAAATAGAGAAAAAATATACAATATTGATAATTATGTTAATGAATTCAGAATAAAATTGAAATATGCTCATGAAAAAGCTAAAGAGAACTTAGAGCAAAGTAAAAATAAAACATGTACAAATCAATCTAATGTAAATAATTCAAATTTTAAAATTGGAGATTATGTATATTTAAAAGTTGGAAATAGAAAAAAGTTAGATAAACCGTTCAAAGGTCCTTATAAAATAATTGAACAAAATGGACCAAATAGTATCATAAGAATTGCCAACGAAAATAAAGAAGTTAATAACAATAATTTAATAAAAGCAAGAAATAAATAAAAAAAAAAAAAAAAAAAAACAACAAAAAAAAAATTTGTAAACATTTTCAATATGAAATTATCATATCATTCTATCACCCAATTATTTTCATTTGTAACAAGATACGAGTACATATTTAAAAATAATTTTCTCATTTTAAAATAATAAAATTATTTTTTTTCTAAAGGGTGAGGGTGTTGTGGTAAAACCCAAAACAATAAAAAGTAAACAATAAACATTTATGAACTCAGTGCATATCAACCTACATTTGTTTATGTTGAGAATGGTCAGCCGTCACCAAGCGATACCATCGGGTGTTGACCTGATCATGTTACACATTTCATAAGTGGGTCGCTATGCACCAAGTGCATTACAATATTTGTTTATATTGATTTTTGTTTATGACTGCACTTATATTATATGCTTCACATTGACTCAGAAATTGGAATGCATTTAAGGAAATGCAACGAAGGTTTATTTTGTCAAATAGACATTTAATTCTTACGTCATGTGAAGAAGTGTATTTGTGGGTCATAGGCAAAAATCAATTCACATTCCAAGAGTGTAATAAATATATGTTGAAAGATTTATGAAATTTTGTTAAACTAGTTTTAAGTATAAATAGGAAAGATTTTGGAAAATAAATTCAGTCTAGTTTTACACATAGAACAAGACTCATCTACTTTTTATTATCGGCTGGAGAGCTTAGATTATACTCATTCCAAATCGTGCATTTTAATGCTCGGACATATAAGCGGCTCTTGTAGCTAAGAAGGTATTTTCTGCTTGGTATCTGAAACCTTCTACACTCGCCTGGCTTGTCCAAAGCACTGAGGATCTTCTTGATGTTGACATCGCTGTAAATCAAGGTGCGATAGCCCACTGTTGTGGTTTTATTCACTGGAACAACGATTCCACATTGTGAAATTTCCTTTCATACTTATTCTCCTCCACAAATGAACTTATCGCCTTTCTCATACCTCCCAAACCCTTGTGATTGCACGGAGTTACCGAAAAGTCTTTCTCCAGGTAGAAAGCGAAAGCGTCGAACATATTTGTGGCGACGAGTTGGAACAAAGAGCGTTTGAAACTCTGGAGGATCATAAAAGAATCGCCAGTGCCGCAAATAGTCACCGGGGCTTTTATTCTCAACATTGGCAAATTGTCCATATTCTGTAAATAAAAAACAAAAGCAATAATTCTTATTTCGTAAGGAAATTGTATAAATAATATTACTTACCACGAACAAATTTATTTCAAAATGAAATATTTGTTTTGACAGCAGCCATCAGCTGTTTTGTTTACATTAATTTGGGCGCTGAATGTTCCGAAAGGTTTGTTTGTTTTGTACAACTTTAAATTCCAACTAGTTTTCGAGAGGTTTTATATAAAACTTGTGGTTTACGAAAGCTTGTGGTTTAACAAAAATGTATGGGAAAACTTGAGTTTTCGATGTAGGTTTTCGGCGAAAACCGATATTTTCGCGAAAACCGGGGTTTGGACTTGGTGTGAAAAGCCTATTAAGGTGCGTGTCCATTTGAGAGTACTTCTGCTAGTTAAATCTCGAGAGCAACTCTCGGGAGACTGTCCATTTGCGAGCCAAATTTTAGAAGTTTTGCTATCGCAAGCTCTGCTAGAATATTGAGAGTTTTCTTGGTGAGAGTACTCTCATAATCGTGTCCACTTGATAGATTTCTTCTGCTAGCATATTATCAGTTGGCCATGTATTTTATCCACACTGATAACTTCCCATCCCGTCTGTCGATTTGCCTTGCTTAAAAGGTCTGTAGGTTTTCGTGTTTTGTTAAAAAATTTGTTAGTTGAATTATTCTAAAAGATTTAAAAATTACCAACAACATTTTGCATTTGATGAAATAATTTGATTTCAAAATCTATTTTTGTAAACGAGATTTTTAGTCGTAAAAAATGTTTTACCAATTTTAGTAGCATTTGTTAAAAGATTTCATTTCTTAAATAAATAAATACAAATTGGATGAATGAATCTAATTTAAAGTCAATATCCTCTATTGTTCACGAGATATCGAGAACCGAACATCAATTTTTACCAAATTTGCGTACTATTTTTTGTAGATTTTATTTTTTTTAAAATATGGATTTTTATTAAAAAAAATACAGAATATCGAAAACAATATTTTCTGTGAAATAATAAAAGTTTGAAGACAATATTTTTAATTTTTGAAAAGCTATTTGAGTCGAAAGTAAATTTTTACCAAGTTTTAGTATTGTTTTTTTTTAGGTTTTTATTTTTTGTAAAAAAAACTGTCAATTCGATTTTTCTCAAAATTTGTTAAAAAAATATGTTAAAACATTATTCTTCGTTGCACAAAATTGTTTTGAAGATAAAATCATTTTTTATTCGTACAATTTTCGAGGTGACAAATTTTGTTTTCAGTTTTTTTTTTGATTTATAAAAAAACCGTTAATAGGATTTTTTTCATAAAATATACTTGTTTGATATCACGTTACAATATATAATATAAAATTTAATTCAATTCTCTAGCGTTTTTGGTTCGTGAGATATTTTGGGTTAACCAACATTTTCACCTTTTATTTAAACTGCTATGGTAAAAAAACCACCCACTCAATTTTCTTGAGATCCCTTTCTGCATCTTTCTGCATTTTTATCTGCATAACAAAATTTATTTGAAGTCGATATCTTTACTAGTTCTTGAGCTATGGACGACGAAAAACACGTCGCGAACGTACGGACGTACAGATGTAAGGACGTACGAACGTACGTACACACGCACGCACAGGCATCTTTCTAAAAATCTTTTATTTCGACTCTAGGGATCTTGAAACGTCGAGAAATGTCAAAATTTTCAATTTGACAAATCAGACCCTTTACAATAACTTCCTATGGGAAGGTAAAAATGTATTTTTAAATCAAATTTATATGAAAAAAAGACATAGTTTCCACTGATTTGCCATGTTTACTCTCGACAGCTACTCGCAAAATACGAACTGTGTTGGTATTCCGCGAGCTTATCTCGGATAGTGGTAAACACATGTGTCCACTTGCGAGTGACTTTCAAAAAGATCGAATGTCGAGAGTAATTAGTCAACTCTCCGCGAGCTACTCTCCAGACTATGTCCATTTGCGAGATCGCTCTCGAGAGCAGCTTGAGAGCGACTCGCAGCACGTTTACTCTCAAATGGACATCCACCTTTAGATTTGATTTTATTTTCATTACTAATCATCATCAACTGCAACAATTGGGAATCCGATTTCGAAAAGTTGTACGAATTTTTGTTAATGAATGAGAACCCAAATGTTCTAGAAGTAGGTGACCCAAATACTGCGGCAATCAGAGGATGAGATTTGCAATGCACGGGTTAAACAAAGTTGTACGAATTTTTGTTAATGAATGAGAACCCAAATGTTCTAGTAGTAGGTGACCCAAATACTGCGGCTAAAGCGGGGTTTGAAAATGAGGTAGTGGAAATAGCACGGCAATCAAAGGATGAGATTTGCAATGCACGGGTTAAACAATTTTTTGACCTGTGTAATACATTTGGACTTACAATTTTGAAAGTCAAGGTAGCTCAGTAATAGATTACAGTTGAGCTGGAGGAGCAAAGGTGGAGTATTATACTTGACTTCAAAGTAGACGCGATACCATTCTCGGATCATTTACCCATCAATACGATGATACAAGTCGTTATCAATGATTATTCCGGTACAAGAAATTCACGGAAAACTGAAATTGAATTCTAACAAGGCAGCTGTATATCAGAGAAACTTAAACCTTTCGCTAAGTCAGGGAATCAATTCTGGTGTGAGTGCTATTGCAAATTGCTAATATCGGCTTATCCGGCAAGCACCAATAACAACAAAAAGTTCATCCCTGTAGAACAATGGTTTGACGGTGACTGTAGACGTGCGAGAAAGAGGTCATTTTCGTGGTTAAAGTTATTTCGTGTTTATGTAAGTCATAATATTAAGAGCAAGTACTTGGAAGCGAATATGGAGTTCAAAACATATGCAGGACTAAAAAAAGTAGTTTTTTTAATGAAGATGCTAGGCTACTAGCACAATGCAAGAATTCATCGGATTTTTGGAAAGCGGTGAAAAAACTGAATGAAAATGAGTATAAGATACACAGAGACTTAACACCTGATGTTCTTTTGTCGCATTTTAAAGAGCTTATGAATCCCTTAACCGTTCAATGCAACAGTATCCTATGCAGAGCCATGCACTGAAAGTAGAATACTAGATGCGATAATAACTACTGAAGAAGTTTTAAATACTTTAAAAATTTTAGAGGATGGCAAAGCGTCTGGTTCCGACGGAATTCCAATTGAATTCTACTATGATGGCACCAATGAGCTGATAAACAAGATTACTTCGGAGTTTAAACATATTTTGGATAGTGGATCTATACCAGAAGGGTTTAAGGGGTCCTTCATCTTTTCTATCCCGAAAAAGGAAGTACTCAAAATTCAGACAATTATGGTGGAATAAGTTTTCGAACGCTTCATACAAATTTTTTACGGCAATTTTGCAAAGACGACTTAATTTGTGGATTCCACAGAATGGTTAATTGTAGGAGTTTCAAGCCGGTTTCAGAGCTGGTTACTCCACAGTCGACCAAATGTTTGTCCTTAAGAGCATTGCTTTTTATTCAAACCCTCAAACTAAATATAGACTACATCATTTAAGTTCTGCAAATGCACAATAAAAAATTGACAAAGAAAGCACCCCTCTATACAATCAATTAAAGAAGTAGTTGGTACGCAGAATGGCACGAGCTGGCTTTGTGGTGTAAAATGTCACTGGATCTGGATTTCGGTAACGTTGATGATTGCAGCGTTAAACTGTATAAACTAATTGCGAGGGTTGATGAAAAACTCCGTAGTCACTGTATAGAAGAAGCTTCAAATTTAACTCATAGATTAATTTACAAACATCTCTGTCATAACCTTGGTCCAAATAACTATTTTAGAGATGAGAACAGTGTGGAGGTTATTTCTATGATGAGACTTCGAGAGGAGCTCCTGCATCTCAACTATGTACCGCATAGGGACCCTGGCAATGCAGTTTATGTAACCGAAGAAAAAGAGAAGATGTTTTTCACTTCTTATGAGGAGAATCTTCCTTGGATCTAATAACGTTTCGGAAGAGGAAATGATAAGATTCTTAAATGAGATGGAAAAACTCTTTATGTACTGCAAAGTGGCTAAATCTTACTGGGACAGAATAATCTGCGAAAGCTTCTGAAAACAAATCGAAGTTAAAATGTATCTTGATTTTAAATTGTCCATATATAAGTTATGGCACCAAGAAATAATTAAACCAAAAAGCCATAAAAATTGAACAGAGGGATTATTGTTCCATTAAATGAACTAGATATTTATTGTGTACCAAAATCATCCACTCGGACACAGAAAACACCCCTTTTATATTCAAGTGTTTGAATCAAAAACACTCTATTACCAAGACCGGAATCTTTCGTACGTTTCACTCTCCAAAACCCGTTTGTTTACATTGTTGTATTTGTAATTTTGACAATTAGTCCATGAATAGATGTGAGCACAAACAAAAAAAAAACGATGCCGTGGGCTAGCGGCACTTTGCAAAGCAAAAACAAAATGGAGGGGTTAATAAGTTTTTTTCAGGTTTTTCTTTTTACTTTTTTCGATGAAAAAGTCAGTTTTAAGCTTTAATTTTGCAGGCATTTTGTGGATAGTGAACCAATGTACCTTTTTGTCTTGAAAAAAGCATGTTCAACATCAGGTTATTATAATTAATTCACTAATTTACAGTAATCACTACTAATTTCTTTAAATTTCATAATAATCCCCGGATTTTTGTATCAAAGATGCGTTCGAAGAACCATCAATTTAAGGGTGCGAGTGCAATTTTTGTATTGAATTCTAATAAATTTTCGTTAACGAACGGCCCAAATAAAAAAGAAATTCAAATCTGTATCAATTTAATTAATCCAAGTATATTTATAGTTTGTATATTTAAAAAAAAGAGTTATAATCGAAAAATATCTTATCCATAACATTCTTGATTGATGGAAGCATACATGTTTTTGCTATCAAAAAAAAACTATGCATCAAAGGAACACAAATGTTTTAAAAAAGTAATCAGAACGATTATAGCGAACCTGTTGAATAAATGCAGAGCAAATAAAATGTAAATTTTGACATACATATATCACAAAATGAAAACGTCTTAAAATCGTTCTGAATTCATGCACAACTAATTCAATAGAACATGTAATCGTCATAAATGTTTATTGTTGACGTACAGAAGTTTTTTTTTAGTGAATTTCCACAGTTTAACGCAAAATATAATTTTCATTCATTCCTTAAAAATGTTTAGTTACCAAAGTTCAAGTTTACTTATTATTGTTTGAAAAGTATGTTTAGTAAAAATGCTGCTAATAATAAAAAAAAAATTAATGAGTTTTACGTATATGTTTTTGTTTTTCGTAATATAATAAATACTACCGTAGATTTCATAAATGCAGAACATAGAAGAAAATATACATAAACAATAGTTTTCAGATATAAAGCAGAGGTTAGCGTAGAAAAATATTTTTGAGAAAGCCAATAATATTTTAAATATGTTCATTAAAGAAATTTCCGCTTCGGCTAACCTTCATCAACTTTTTAGAAAAAAAATTAGCATTAATAGCAGCCAATTATTTCATAGCATAATTAATTTTTCAGATTGTAAAATGTCTAGAAATTTTCATACGCTACAAAATTCGTAATTTTATGCGTAAACATAGAAGATAACATTATTTAGTCAAGAAGTATGGATTTTGGCGCGTATATCGGTTTTTTTCTATTGGGTGTTCGGTTTCCCCATACTGCAATAAAAAAAAGTTACTTAAATCTATTTATTGCACTCATTTAGTTGGTATTGTGTGTAAACATATTACCTTTTTCTATTCCTTAAAGATGCTTTACACAAAGCAACTTATTTTTAAAACATGGTTCCCTCAAATTTTTATTCCAAAATCTAACTACAAACAAAATTCCAACTCTAAAATAGTCCCTTAAAAAGAAATTTTCAGGAATATTTCTGCAACAAACAAAACTAAAATTTGGTCTTGCAACTACCGAACTGCTTAAATGATGAAAATACTAATCTAATTGAGGAATCTGAACTAGCTAAAGTTGGCAATGGAACTTCACAAGTATGCTTCTCGTAGCATTGTCTGTACAAAAAAATACGGAGGCATCCGCCTATTGTTTCCACCTGAACTTCTAACGTCGCCAAGAAAATGCTCTAAACAAACCACCTGAAAAAATTGTCTGTTTTGTTGTTTTACAAAGTATTGAGTTACACTTTTGTCCATTTGCAATAACTATACTTAACCGGTTGCAGCGCATGTTGCGTTCGCAAATTATTTAAGTAAACAAAATAAATAATAATAAACTAATAAATCATTAAATAATATGTATTTGGTCAATTTTATTTTATTTAATATACATTTACAACATTTATTTGGATGGAAATTAAAAAGCTATACAAATCTTCCAATTTAAGACCATGTCAGCACTTCAGATTTTGTTGGTTAGGATTGTTTAGTTTTTGAACGAGGCCATGAAACATTCAAAATGAAGCATTTAGATGGGGCTGATTACTATAATGAAGCGTTTTGATGGGCCGAAACACTAAATGTGAGAATGTGTTTGGTTTTTTGCATCATTTCACGCACACTTTCTCACATTTAGTGCTTTCTAGCTTGTAGGCAAACCGAAATGTCAGTCTGAGATTCCGGTCTTGGTAATGGAGTGTTTTTGGTTTGAATCGTCTTTGTTTACGAAAACAAAGTTTCGCAGCATTTCTCTATTTAATAAACAAACTAAAGTGCCGCAGCATCTTGCAACACGCACCAACACTAATGTACATACAGCATCAACTTAACCTAGCCGTATAAAAACCATCCGGATATCGTCCAGAGCAGTCAAACGGTTCAGATCAGTCAAGTAGTTCGATCGGGCATTCACTAGTTTAAGATAAATTTGTAAAGATATTTTTAAGTTGATATTTTTGAATAAAGTTTTTTTTTTAAAGAAAACGAATTAAAAGTGTTAATAAAAAATTGAACAAATAAAGTAAATTGTAACACAAGTGGTATCCGCTAAAACTTTTTGCCAAAGTATATCCCAAAGAGGATAAAAAGTGCAATTAACAAATTATCACCAAGACGGTGCGCAACAGTAAAGGAGAAATACCAGCTGTAGCAGACCAAAATTTGTTGTGAGAAAATTTTTATTTTTAAGAAAATTATTATTATTATTGTAAAAACATTATTTTGTTTTTTTTTTCTATATACAAAAATACGTATGTATATGCACATCGGAGTCATTTAAAAAGTTTATTAAAGAACACAAAAATTTAAAAAAAATTAAAACACATGACAAAACTACAAATAAATTCAATAGCAAAAAAGGTTCACTGACTGCCCAACTTGCTAGCTTAGGAAATTCTGCTAATGTTGAAAATTATTCTAAACAGACAATTGACGAAAGAATAACATGCAACAAATCCTTACATATTGTAAAATCATTGCCAGAATTCTCTGGAAATCAAAACGCATACGTCAGTTGGCGAAAGGCTTCATCCAATTCAATATCCTTGTATAGCATAGGTAGAAAAAGGTATTTTTCGGCACTGACGATATTAAGGAATACAATAGTAGGTGCAACAAACGATATTTTGACACATCAGGGCACAGTACTCAATTATGATGCCATAATTTCGCGCTTAGACTTTGCTTATGCAGACAAACGACCGATACACATGCTAGAACAAGAATTGCCAATACTGAGACAGGGAAATAATACGGTGATAGACTACTATAATCAGGTTAATGAAAAATTAACCTTGATAATCAACAAGACGGTGATGACCCATGGTAACAGTACACCCATGTCCACAGAGTTATGCAGGTCTCAATGGTAACCTATCTAACATCCTATTTACTATAAATTCAAGTGATTTACCCTCTGCCTTAGTAAAAGCACAAGAATTGCAAAGCAAAAATAGTAGAGCATTATTTGCTTCACAATTCAGACCCCAAATTGAAATAAATAACAACTCACGTTTTCCCACGAGGGGCGACAATAAAAACAGACAATTAAAACAAGGCAATCACCGCATACAGACACAATAAAAGGTCGAACCAATGGAGTTAGGAAGTTCGGCAAACAGACATTTGAATAGAAGTGACGTAAATCACTTAAAACAAATTCATACCCAAACAAACTATCAAAGACCTGGCCCAAGTAACGGTTATAACCATAATACTAATTGGAAGGGACAAAACCCAGTTTTAACACTTACAATAACTAACCACGTCCAATTTTTAAAAGACAAAATGAGACGTTTCACAATATACAAGGATCGCTTCAAGCAACCGTTCCCAAAGTAAATCGCATAAATAATATCAACGAAGATAAAATTTTTTTAGACGAATGTGGGGACTACCCCACATATCACGAAAACTAAACGATAAAACAATACAAATATTAATTGATACTGGTGCCAGTAGTAACTACTGCAAACCAAACACTTCCGAGAACGAAATTTCCCTACCAATTTTTAAAAGAGCGCGAACGCCAAGTGGCGAAATAATTATAAAAAATATCACAAAGACTAAATACAAAAACAAGATTTTATGTAATAGAAAATTTAGAATATGATCCATTAATAGGTGCAAACTTAATAAACTACGTTAAAGAAGAAATAGACTTCGATAACAAGTTGTTAAGATACGGTAATAGGATAGAAAAAATATATTTAGACAAAGTGGAACTTATTCATTTAATTCAAGAAAATAATATCGAAGAACTGGGAAGTTTCATCGTCTATTTGAAGAAAAAGTAGAATTTTTGGGTTATGTTGTAGCTCATAAAACAATTAAAACTAATCTTGAAAATTTGAAACCATAAGAAATTACCCTATCCCCAAAACACTGAGGCAATTACGAAGCTTCTTAGGTATGATCGGCTATTATCGTAAATTTATAAAAAAAAATATGCGGCAACAGCTAAACCTCTAACCAAATATTTGCAGAGTAAAAATGGTCATGTTTCCACTCACATGGCAAAGAAAACGGAAATTAATCTTAATCACACTTAATGGCAGAAGTTGAATTAACTCAACCAGACTTGAATAAAACTTTCATATTAACAACAGACGCTTCCGACGATGCAATTATTCGTCGCGAAAAAAAATTGTAGTTGATACGAACTGTCAAACTATATTCGCGTTCCACATTACCCACACCCGCAACGAATAAAATAATCGCACGTACTTAACCTAAAAAAATCATTCTTGTTTTGGTTTCGGTGGTGAATGGTGTTCGGCTGTGTGACGAATTAAAAACTCATGTGAAAGAAATGTCAAAATCGACGAATATTCGTCCATTCGTTGGTCGTTTGTCGTGCTCATGTGAATAGTGCTTCAGACGCAAGTACAAAAAAATTATAGTACAGGAATACTAAGGACACACAATTAAAACAAAAAAAGGACGTATCATACACAAGGATAACTTAAAAATTGTTTCCTAAATTTCAAGTCAGAATGTTTCCAATCATTCCTATGGTACTGCTTACAATAGTAGACGCATCACAAGTAATTGACTACTCAAGAAAAGACTATCTAGTAATAGAAAATGGGAATGTACTACTATACAAAGATTACGCAACTTTTTTCCATATAAAAAACTTGACGAAAATCAAAGACTCTATTGCTAGCGCCAAACGTATGATAAAAAAGATCACAGGAACAAGAGAGCTATAGAGACAATAGGCAAGATATAGAAATGGATAGCAGGTAGTCCTGATCACGACGACAAAATTATAATAGAAAATAAAATTAATGATTTAGTTCAGAACAACAAAAAACAATATTTAATTAACTCTAAAATACTTAACCTAATTGAAAATTTTTCAAACTCATTTGTTGGTGACATTATTGAAAAGCGAACAAAATTAATAATATTGGAGTTGCAAAATTTAATAAACACTATTACTCTATCTAAATTAGGAATCTACATCCCGCTTTATTAAATAGTAAAGATATTAATAAAATTGTTAAAATCGAAAACATAAGTTTATCAATCTCAGATTTGCTGAATGGATCTAGAATTAAGATATTACAGAGCAAAGATTTAATTGTCATATTAATAAAACACCCTATTATTATAAGCAAATGTAAAATGTATGAAACAAGGTCCATAAGCCACGAAGATGGAAAATTAGTTCCAAATAATATTGCATTATGTCAAGAAACTTATGTTAATGTACATGATTGTAAACTGGAATTAAATGATTTTTATAGTAAATTAGAATATAACGATTCATGTTTGTCAAACTTATTAAATTTAAAAAAAGCTAAATGTAAAAAAATAAAGGAAATGAATGCACCGTTAGAAATTATTTTCGAATGCCATATACTGACATCAGGGAAACGATACATAAATAATGAAACATATGAAGGGACAAATCTGATTATATTCCATGAAGAAATCACTATAGACAACACCACTTACCAAAACCCAACATACGAAATCAAACAATATCTTAAAGGTTATTCATCTACGAACTTTGAATTTGAGGAATATTTGAATGCCATAAATAAAGAACTTGAAATTGAGAACATCGACAAATTAAAACAGAATAATATGCAGCGGGACGCAGCATTTTAAACCAAGGAGGGAGTTATGGCACCAAGAAAATAATTAAACCAAAAAGCCATAAAAATCGAACAAAGGGATCAGTGTTCTATTAAATGAACTAGATATTTATTGTGTACCCAAATCATCACACAGGACACAGGACTCGGACACAGAAAACACCCCTTTTATATTCAAGTGTTTGAATCGTCTTTGTTTACGAAAACAAAGTGTCGCAGCATTTCTCTATTTAATAAACAAACCGAAGTGTAAGTAAACCAAAGTGTCCAAGCATCTTGCAACACGCACCAACACTAATGTACATACAGCATCAACGTAACCCAACAGTATAAAAACCATCCGGAGTTCGTCCAGAGTTATCAAGGTCATGACATCATTCAGTGTGCATCGTCCAGTACGTACACACCATTAGCGGAAGATATTAAAAAATTTCAATCCCCCCGAAATACCCAAGTCGTCAGATATATCTGCAGTCTTATACCTGCAGTCTACCTGCGCCCTAAGGATTTTTATACCCTGATTTCCACGGAACAAAGGTTTTTTAAAAATAAGTGTTTTAGTGTAATCAGTGCAATAAAAAGAAGCATTGCTAGCCAGGATGGTCACGCACCTACGTCCCGAGTACAGTCAGAGGCTTAGTGAAACTATCGGCAAATTCTTACCTGCCACCATCAACGAACCAAGCAAGGACATTGACGAAATGGAATCCGTGGAAATGGAAAGCGATGTTGAATCCGAAAACAGCAGCATGGAAGAAACGTCAACTGAAGAAGAGCCAAATAGTGAAAACACGAGCTCCGAAGAAGACAATAGGTACTGAATCCCCATTGCCTGGTCAAAAAAGACCACGGAAACCAACATCCAAAAAGGACAACGTCAAACGCCCACAACTGGACATAGAGTCTACAAGGAAGATGCCCCAAGCACCAATTGCAGATCCAGAAATACCAGCAACAACATCATCAAAGAAAATAGAGAACAACACACCAACCCCAGCCTCAACAACGGTTAAGGCCCCAGAAGCAAGGAAAACAGCCAAAGAGACACCTCAATAAAAGAAAACCGTAGGACTACCACCAATATTTGAGTATTCAGCAAACATTGCTGAAATTAGCAGGCATTGCAGAGCCAAAACTCTCAGCTTTACGCTGAAGAACCGAAACACAAAAACCAGTGTAATCAGTGCTGGAAACAGACAATCTTTTGACACTATTAAAAAATGTGTGCTTGAGATGAAAATTCACTTCACGACATTTACGCCAAAGGAGGATCGGATGAACCTACTACTACTTAAAGGAATCCACTATTCATACGCCGCCATCCATAGAGATTGAGGACAAAAGGAATCCCTGTTATCAAGGTAACTCCTTACAAGTCACAGAAGGCACATGCAAAGACCTGCAACAACTTCGTTGTGGAAGTTAGTAAGAACATGGAAATTTCCGAAATATACAGCAAGACACTGATTATGAATCAAACGGTTCACTGGGAACGCCTTAAATCCACCGACATCACGCAATGTCGTAAATGTCAACGTTTTGGACACATCGCTTCCAATTTCGGACGCAATTATGTGTGCGTCAAATGTAAACAGGACCGTGAGCCTGGCCAGTGCAAAAGGAAGGTAAACACCGGATCGGATATGTGGTGCGAAAACTGCCAGCCAGCTTTAAGGGCTGCCCAACCCTAAAAGCGAAATTGACAGAGAGGAATAAAATGGCAGCTGAACAAAAAGCCCAACAAGCGTTTGCTGCCAAATCAGCATGCTTGGTCAAAAGACCTGCAGTTAGTTTCGCAGCAATGGTGAAAGGAGGACCCTCACCAAAACCGACACCACCAAAAACGCAGTAGCAGGCTTCAGTCAAAATGTTCCCTCATAAACCAGTAACACCAAGAATTGCCCAGCGAAAACTGGACCAGCCAAAACAAATGTTACCCTTAACAATGAAGTCCAGAGGATATTTGGTTCCGACTTACTAACAGTCATTGGAAAAGCCTGGAGTGCAGTCCCAACGAACTATGCCCAGCTTAGCGAAGGAGAGAAGTCCGTGGCTCTAGCTACATTCATATTCCCAATATGCAATTAAAGAAGCTACGCATACTGACGTACAATATTAATTCATTGTACAGCTTGGAAAGAAGGACATCATTCATTATGTTTATGAAAAACAACAAACCGGACATCGCTCTCATCAGTGAAACCAATGTTACCCGCAGGAACAATATTAACATCGTCGGATATAAGACCTTCCGACAGGACAAAGATCAGCATGGAAGAGGCACAGCCATCTACTTGAGGAAAAAAAAATGTCTTTCAGCACCAGCGAAATTATCATCCCAGGCCTTCAAACAAACGAAGCTACAGTGGTCCAGATAGATCTAGGACAAGGAGAAAAGTTGACAGTAATCGGCGTTTACTTCCAATGCGGTCCCTATAAAGTAAACATCCATGGCGACCTCAACATACTCAACAGTGTCTTAAAACAAACAACTTACGGTCTAATTGGTGGTGACTTCAATGCAAGGCACCACATGTGGTGCCATCGTAGACTGGTTAGACCTTCACAGCGATGAACATTCTTTGGTTGTAGTGTTGCAACCAAAGCCAACCTTTCCAAGAACTCCATCGACTTTATATTTTTTCCTATCAAATTCTAATTTTATTTATATTCTTCCAAAAATCAGCAACTTCACCTGTTCAACTGTGCTCAGCGACTCTGACCACGAAGCTTTCGATAAAACTCAACCAGCCAGCCATCCTAACAGAGAGACCCCAAGCAGACTTCATAAATTATAGAAAACTCAACGTCTAGAGAATGCAGAGGCATATCGAGCAACACTTGGTACTTCCTCCTGCCAACTGAAACCTCCAGAATAATGAAATCGATGGTGCCGTCGAAATTCTGGAAGCGACAATCGGCAACGCTCTTGACGTCTAAAAGGTGCCCATGACAGCTAAAGATAGGTACCAACATCTCACGGAATATGTACAGAAATTGTATTCGCACCGACAAAGGTTGAGGAAAAGGCTATAGAGAATTCTCTAGAGGGAACTCAACACAGTGAATCTGGAATACCGGACACTGAAAAGTGAACTTGAATGCGTTAACATCATGTTCCGGAACTCTATTCGACACCACTTTGACAAATCTCTCAAGAAGAGATTGCGAGAAATAAAACCCGGACCAGAAGCCTCCAAGGAAATCAACCGCTTTATAGGAAGAAATAAACCACTACCGGAAGTCATGATGGACAACATCACTGAGATTACATCAGTGGTTGACAAAGTGGAAGCCTTTGCCAACCACTTCGAAGGCAACTTTACCCCAACCCTCCGTCTAACCCACTTTTCATTGGCGAAGTGGAATATTCCATCCAACAAACTCTGGCTCCTACTCCAGAGGGAAGTGTATTCAATGAAACCAACTTGGCAAATAACCTAATTGACAACCCATACTTAAGCACTACCGAGGAAATATGTGAAATAATAGACTACTGCAAACCAAAGAAGTCAACAGGGCCGGATGGGGTTTCTAACTTCATCCTGAAGAGGCTCCCGCAAGCAGTGTTTGTATTCCTGACAATCGTCTTCAAAAACTGCCTCAACAACGACTACTTTCCCCAAAAATGGAAAACTGCTAAGATCGTTGCAATTGCATTTCTATCTACAGGCCCGTATCTCTCCTGAGCAACATCAGCAAACTCCTGGAGGAAATTATATTAAGGAAGCTGAAAAAATTCTGCTGTGAAAACAGTTTAATTCCTGACATCCAGTTTGGTTTTCGGGAAAAACACTCGACGCTGCATCCCTTGATAAAGTTTCAACACGACATCACCACAGCTCTTAATAGCCATCGTGTCACTGTTGGATGCCTTCTGGACGTTGAAAAAGCATTTGATAGCGTATGGATTGAAGGCCTTATCCATAAACTTCACATGCTGGGCTTTCCAATCGCACTAATAAGAATTATTTTTTCTTTTCTCTCTTCCAGAAAATTGTATGTACAATTGGAAAAATGCTCATTGTCAATGAAGAACATCAGGGCTGGAGTTGCCGAAGGATCGAAGCTCGGCCCGTTTCTATACAGCATCCTGACATCTGACCAACCTAACCCCGTCAACTGCGAGAACCTTCTATACGCCGATGATTTCTTTACCTACTGCTCCTCAATGTCACCACATATAGCAGTGAAGAAAGTAGAAGCACACCTCCAAAGTCTCTTTGATTTTTACCATAAATGGGGTATTAAAATCTACGCAGCAAAGTCGGAATGTCATGTGCTTCAGAAGGCCGTCAACTGTCGTCCGTAGAGGATCGCAAAAAGCGACAATATGCAGAAACTTGAAGTTGAAACTCCCAGATGGATTGTCACTTTCAGCCAAGAGGACCGTCCAGTACTTGGGAATTCATTTCCACGAGCTATAAAAGGTTAACCCGCATGCCCAGAAAGTTCTTAGGAAAGCCAGCTGGGCTTTTCATCGTGTCCATCCTTTGATGAAGAAGAGCAATGGACTAAGTCAGCAGACCAAGATCCTGATGTACAAACAACTGCTGAGACCAGTCATTGGATACAGCTTTCCCGTTTGGTACACCATCTCCAAAACGGCCATGAAGCAGCTAAAAGCCTTCGAAAGAAAGATCCTGAGAATCTGCACTGGGCTTGTCTGGGAGCGTCAAAAATACTTCAGAAATGACCAAATCTATTCTGAAGCGAGAATAAATACATTGGACAACTACCTACTACTCTTGGCTAAAAAGCTAGTAGGTAAGTCATCTAGCCACCCGAACCAACTTATAAGAAGGATGACAACCCAATAGCGACAGCCAGATTCCAGGTACCTCAGTGTCATGGACATTATGGATGAAAACGTAATTCAAGTCAACAACGAAGATTCCTTTGCATTCTACGCTGACCCAGTATCAGCCCACCGACGTGGCTAAACATGCCAACAAGCCTCTAACTAATAAACAAATCCAACAAATAACAACCGGGAAGGAACACCCCGAGGATTACCAAGTCAACCGACTTTTATTTTAAGAACGCCATACATATCAAATAATATTTTAATTTAATCTTAAGCCAATATATAAATTTAGGCACCCTATGTGCCAACAAACTATTTTATTCTAAGACAATGTATCTATTTGATCTTAAGACTATCCAATTGTATATATAAAAGTTCAATAAACAAATCTAATCTAATCCAGAGTAGTCAAACGGTTCAGATCAGTCAAGTAGTTTGATCGGGCATTCACTAGAAAAATTTTCTAGTAGGCGCCCACCCCCACCAGAGAATGTGTTAAGATCCAGACAACTGAAGGAGGAACACAAAGAAAAAGTAAAAAATTAACAACCTAAATAACCTGAGAGATAAAGAAAAATGAGATTTAATAAACACAAAGTTTGTAGATATTTTTAATACATTTTATAAATTATGTATTTTCATTATCCAATCTAGAAACTCCTTCCATTTTATTAATGCAATCAATAAAAATAGCTGAATCATTTTAGTGACGCTTAACATAAACACATCCTCTTGCTGTATGAACCGACACAAATTGCTTACATTTTTTTCATTTCTGAAGCACATTGTTTTAACAGGTATTTGTTTTCTGAAGATAAGCTTTCCCGCATATAAACCACAACATCCAGAATAAAATCCAAAAACACTTTAAAAAAGATATAAATCTTCGGTAGCTATCTTGGTTTGTCCACAAGCTAAACCGGAAATCAAACTCTTAAACTCATTTAAGTATGCGTGTCATTTCTCCTCTAATTTATGAAATTTCGCCTAAAATCTCAGTAGTTAATTCTATGTTGCGTGAAAACACGTCAATTTTTCTCGTTGAATTCGGCCACAAATATAACAATGAAAACAAATGGGTTTTGGAGGGTGATACGTACGAAGGATTTATATCTTCATATAGAGTGTTTTTGAATATATCCAGCGTCGCGGAAGCAAAGTTTTCGGTTTTGTATTTTTCGAAAAGCCACAATTTTAGTTGGTATATAATTTCGATCGTAGGCTGAGAAAAATTTGACCATGATTGAAGTGTCGTTTGAAGAAGCTTAGAGCGAGTGCGAAAAAAGCTCTGTAATTTTGTGGATTAATGTTGATGGCATTACAAAGTGTGCTGAAAATCTTGTTCAAATCTTCTTCAGGCGAATGCGGTATGTCGAATAAAAATGACTCGCAAGCTAACTGTCGATTTTATTGTGAATTAAGAGAGCTTTTTATTATCTGCAGATCGTGGGAAGCAAAGACACTCTATAAAAAGACCGGAAAACAATCTGTCATTCTGGTTTGCCTACAAGCTAATATCAATTCCCCACTGCTAAAGTCAATTCACCACTGCTATAGTCAATTCAGCACTGCTAAAGTCAATTCACCACGAATCGATGAGAAAATACGAAGAATGAATTGTTTAGTGCTTACTTGACCTTAAGTGGACAATTTTGTTGCAACATTGGTTGATAAGGGAATATGTATTAAATCTAATGCAGACTATAGGGATAATAAATTAAATCGGGTGGGCTGAAAAGTGTGTTACATCATAAAATCAATAACATCAATAACACAAACAAATGGGTCACTAAAATATCATGTTTTTAAGTTGTTTCAAAATGTATAATTATGTAATGGTAACTTATAAAAATAAATAATTTGCCTTTCTTATTCTTTATAATTTGTTTAAATTTATATGTTAAAAGAAGAATGAAGTAATATTGGTGAAGTATTTCGGACACAGTTTTAGCTACCATACGTTTTCAAAAAAAAAATACATTTTTAGCGTAAAATAACCTTACAAGTAAACTTCTTTGTGAAACAAAAATACTTGTTGGGGCTAAGAAACTAGAGATGGCGTTTTAAAATTAAATAAAATTTGTTTCACCAAACCAAACATACAAACTTTAGTTGGTGTTTTTTTTTTATATAAAACCTAATACTATTTTCGTGATTATTAAGGGGCGGGCGCTAAGTGGCTACGGCGACTTTAGCCGTAGTGGCAAGAAATTGTTAATTTGTAACTTCACTACATTTAAAAGTGTGTACTGAGTATAATACACTTTACAATTCAATAAAAAGTTATAATTGTCAAGACATTTGTTGTATTATGTAAAGAAAACTTGAAAAAATATTAGCAAAAATGTAAAACGTTTTTTTTTTAAATTATAAATGTAAAGAGTTCTGATCCAGGTAAAATTACACGTTTCAAAAATTATCTTTTTTTAATGTTCTAATAATTTTTTTTTGAATTTAAAAACGATGACTATTTCATAAAAGTATTTTGATAATTACAAAAAAGTGAACAAGTTTTAACAATTTCACTATAATTTAAGTTTTTCAAAATAAAAAAAAAACACATAAAAGTGTGACATCACCTTAATTAAGAACAAAACATCAAATCTAAAATTCTCACCACAGCGATTTAGTAAAAGAAGCAACACATCTGTAAAACAAGTAAATACACCGCATCGAATTGTTGTTGGACTTCCATTATTTATGGACCTAATGTCAATATTACAAATACAACAATAAAAAAATGGGTGGGGGAGGGTGAAACGTACGAAAGATTCCGGTCTATATGGAGTGTCTTTGGTGAGAAGTAGAATCGTAATCCTTTTGTAGTTGTGAAAGTTCAGTGGTTTTACATATTAGGTCTGCTTTAACGCCGCATAATTCCACCAAGTGCAAGTGATTTTTGCACTGTGGAGAGTTCAGTTTTCATAACTTGGATATTAGAGTTTGTGTTTGATAGCGAAAATTCCATATTAACTTTTTTATTAATAGCGCAAATGTATTTCCTTATTTCACTTATTTCAATATCAATTTTTTGTGTTGTATTCGCTTCACTTTGAGACATTTTTGTGGCAAGCAAAGAGATAATAAACTCGCTTTGTTTTTGTAGTTTTTCGTCCATTTTTTTCACGTTTTGTTATTGTCCTTCATGGGCTTTGAAGCAATTTCGTGAGTCGGTGGCGTCTTTAAGTGACAAATCTTCGTTATTGTGTGGTACAGATCGAGAACAGGCCCGTTTAGATAAGGATAATAAACATATTGTTCAACGAGAGCGCAAAGAAAACAAAGTTTTTAAGAAGAGCCCAATATGGAATGGGCACGGTAGTTCTGATTTCATTCTTTCCTTGCCTTTTTTAACACTAACAGATGATATTTCTTTTTGTGTGTTACAACTTACAACCCAGGAAAGACAAGCGATGATTTCCTTTTGTTAAGCGGCCCCATAGACACCACACATGTGTACACACTTGTGTTGGTGTGCAGAAATATGTGCTGTGTGTGGGCTGGAGAAAACACCGATCTTCGGTGTCAGAAACGCAGTGAGTATCGGTGTCATAGACACACCATATAAAGACCGGAATCTTTCGTACGTTTTACCCTCCAACACCCATTTGTTTACATTGTTGTATTTGTAATTTTGACATTACGTCCATTTTGAAATTTGAAATCCAACAACAATTCGATGCGGTGTATTTACTTGTTTTGACAGATATTTTTTTTTTATTTAATTGCTGTGGTGAACATAAAAGTATCAGCTGTTCGGGAAAATGAATTTCCGTCAAAATAAGAAATAAAATAAAAAATACATTTTTAGAGAAAAATAAATGCGCAATTACACTTTTTTTTCTCAAAAAAATTCTTAGTATGATTCCCAATCGATCAGTATATAATTTTCATTTCTAATCAAAGGGAAACACCGTCAAATATCGATTCAAATTTTTAAATTTGCAAGTAGACACAATATGGTATCCTCATTTGAACCAATTTCCGCACCACATTGGAACTCACTTGGAAGTGTTCTTATAAGTTTTTTTGATTGTAACTAAAAAGTGTGAATGCAACTTTCTTACTCACACTTCAAGGATTCCAGGAAGGTATTAACCATTCCTGTAGGTACATTATTGTACCAAGGACACGACCGAATGAATTACACTGTTTGCATTTTTAAATATTTTTGATAGGAAAATGCACACATTGGAACGCACTTGGATGTGGTCTTATAAGTTTTTTTGATTTTAACTAAAAAGTGTGAATGCACCTTTCTTACTCACACTTCAAGGATTCCAGGAAGGTATAAACCATTCCTGTAGGTACATTATTGTACCAAGGACACGACCGAATGAGTTGCAATATTTGTATTTTCCTATCAAAAATGTTAAAAAATGCAAACATTAGAACTCATTCGGTCGTGTCCTTGGTACAATAATGTACCTACAGGAATGGTTTATACCTTCCTGGAATCCTTGAAGTGTGAGTAAGAAAGTTGCATTCACACTTTTTAGTTAAAATCAAAAAAACTTATAAGAACACGTCCAAGTGAGTTCCACTATTTGTATTTTCCTATCAAAAATGTTTAAAAAATGCAAACATTAGAACTCATTCGGTCGTGTCCTTGGTACAATAATGTACCTACAGGAATGGTTTATACCTTCCTGGAATCCTTGAAGTGTGAGTAAGAAAGTTGCATTCACACTTTTTAGTTAAAATCAAAAAAACTTATAAGAACACGTCCAAGTGAGTTCCACTATTTGTATTTTCCTATCAAAAATGTTTAAAAATTCAAACATTAGAACTCATTCGGTCGTGTCCTTGGTACAATAATGTACCTACAGGAATGGTTTATACCTTCCTGGAATCCTTGAAGTGTGAGTAAGGAAGTTGCATTCACACGTTTTAGTTAAAATCAAAAAAACTTATAAGAACACTTCCAAGTGAGTTCCAATGTGGTGCGGAAATTGGTTCAAATGAGCATACTATATTGTGTCTGTCTGTGAGGACTGTCACATGCAATCTCCCCGATGGGAATATATTCGACCTGGCGCACTTTGTCACAAATGTCGTATTGTTTATCCTCTGCACAGCGGGGACAGCGGATTCCTCTTCCTTGTATGACTCCCATAGACGAACTTTGTCTTCAACTCCAATAGGCAGACTCCACAGGGTGTCGTAGTGAATTATAAACTTTTCGGCGACCTTCACAGATTCCGCAGTCGCCTTGACATGCTTGCAGCTTATGTCGATGTCTTTGGAATCGTACTTACAGGTGTCCACGAAACAAATAGCTTTCCGCTTTATCAGCAAACTCTTGCCCTCTTGCGTGTAGGAGTCGGTGATTTGGACGAAATTCCTCGGAGCGCATTCTCGTTCCGTGTGCGAAATCAACTGAATCGGGTCCATGGACTTCTTGTTGTTAAGTATTTGCTTGCGAAGCTCACACTCTGGATTGCGACACAATTGGCTGCGATTTCCGTTAAATGTTCCACAACTAGGACAGCGTTTTAATCCTCGCAGACTTCGTCTACTCGCGATATCCATTAATTTTCTTTTAAAAAAGTTTAAAAATGCAAACATTGGAATTTTTGTTGACGTTTTCAAACTCACCTCGAAGAAAAAAACACTTATGTTATGTGTGATGTTGAGGTGATGTCACACTTTTATCATTTTTTTATTTGAAAAACTTAACTTATAGTAACATTGTTAAAACTTGGTCACTGTTTTGTAATTATCAAAATACTTTTAGGAAATAGTAATCGTTTTTAAATTCGAGAAAAAAAGAATTATTATAACATTCAAAAAAGATAATTTTTGGAATGTATAATTTTACCTGAATTAGAAGTCTTTGTATTACATTTAAATTAAAAAAAACAACAATGTTTAACATTTTTGCTAATATATTTCAAGTTTTCTTTACATAATACAACAAATGCCTTGTTCAGACAATTATAGCTTTTTATTGAATTGCAAACTGTATTATACGTAGTACACACTTTTGAATATAGTGAAGTTAAAAATTAACATTTTCTTGCCACTTTCAATCACAAAGTCTTCTAGTCAAAGTTTCTTTTGTATTTAAATAAGCTGGATTTAAGAAAAAATAATTAATTCCGGGTATACCTTAATCCATATTCGATTATGACTATCAAAATAAGACTACGTTAATACTCAAGCAAGGAAAAAATAATTTAATTAAAATATTTTTTTTTTTTTTTGAAATTATCTCAAGAACTAAAAGACATAAAATCATCTAGTTTTCAATGTTTGTTCAAAAACAAATATAAGCAATGCATTCTAAAAACAATAGTAAATAATCTTATGTCCGATTTCATAAACAAACACTAAAAGCACTTTTATCTAAAAGCTATTTAAATTTTATCAGGCCTTATAATTTTTTCAGTTTCACCAAGCTTGAAATGGGAAATTTCAGGGATATTTTTGTTAAAATAGAGTCCTCTTCACAATCCTGTAAAAATAAAACCCCTTTTTCTTTCTATTAAGCGAATTGTGTGAGAAATTAAAATCATAAAAATGATATTATAAATAGTAATGGAATGTTGAATTTGTTTACCTATTCATTCTGTATCTCAAAATGTTGAGAACACAAATTTTACAAAACAAAACATCAGCTGTCAATCTTCCATATTCAGTTTTTAATGACACTTTTAAAATTTAATGAGCCAAAAATGGGTATTTAGTTTTAAAAGGTGTTTAAAAGCTTGTTTACTTTAAAAGCGCTTGGTGAAACCAAAATATCCCATTTAACAGTTTAAAATGCTGTTAAATGTATAAAAGCTGTTTATGAAATTGGGCATTAAAGTGTAAAAATCACACTTCAAACCTTTTTTTGCCCAAATTTTGAGTTTAAAACAATTTTGTTCCAAAAACTATGCAAATTAACACACGTCTGTTCCATTAGTAATTAGAAAATATGAACAAAAATATAATAATAAGCAATAAGAACGATCCTCTGGATCATAAAATATGATATTAAATATTATGTTACATTTCAATACAATCACGTAGGAACATGTTGTTTTCCTAATAAGTGATTCATGTATAAGAAACAATAAGTTCTTTGTTTAACCATATTTGATGACAGTTTACAGCAAAAATGTTTTTCGATGTTAGTCTTAAGTTGGCATCTGAGAAGATCGGATTAATAAATACTTATTAAAAATATAATATCTCAACGAACTATTCTAATTTGCATAGTTTTGACTTGATTTAAAAACAAGCTAATAGACAAAAGTGTTGTCTTTAAAAAAATTTATAAAACTTAGTTGTAAGTATAACCATTATTTTTTCCATTTAACGCACATATTTTTTTTAAATTGCCTCTAACGCCTAAACGGGGAGAATAGACCCCATAGTAAAAAATGATTGTTTTTAACTGTTCTATACAAATCCGTCATTAAACTTTGTCACCTGAGTTATCGTACTCTTCCCAAAAAATGCAATAGCTAATGTCGATGTAGCCACTAGGTGCCTCCCCTAAAAAATTTCTCATCACTATTCCTTATTTCGTGGTGAATTGATGTTAGAAGGGTGGTGAATTGATGTTAGCTGTGGTGAATTGATGTTAGAATTCGAAATAAGGGTGCGTGAGAAGAGGCGTTGCCGTAATGTGCCCGATCGGAACTTTGTACAAGTGTGATAACTAATACCGTAAACAAAAAGACCTGAAATATAATAAGTTTATTTAGAAAAGACAAACTGTTATTATTTTCTTAAACAAATTTTGTCCAGGGTAGTGGGCGAGTGGTCCGCACATTTTGGAAATGGCCCTCAAAATTGCCCTTACAATTTTTGTCTTCGCGGCAACGCTGGTGAGAATTGATGTTTCAGCTTGTAGGCAAAACCAGAATGACAGATAGGTTTCCGGTCTTTATATGGTGTGTCTATGATCGGTGTCTTGATCGGTGTGATGTGTATTTACTATTCAGTTGCATCTGAATCGTTGTTGAAAGCGGTGAGTTGAAAGTTGTTTCAATAAAAGCTTCAAGCTTTAACGTCACTCATTCTGACCTTTCCTCTTTGAGATCATCGAGAAAGAACTAATAGAGAGAACCAACTTCGACGGTTGCTCTCTTTTTGCCTACAAGCTGTGATTTGGCCACCAACTTGCATATGTATTAACTCCATATAAAAAAAATATGGGGAACAAATACTTATGCAAGTTTATGTACATACTCACCACGAGAGAGAAAAAACTTTTCTCTCTTTTCTCACTGCTCACCACCTTTGAAAAATGGCGAGCACCTTTGAAAAATGGCGGATGTAGTCAGCTGTTCAGAGGTGTTCAAAGAAAATTAAAAATTGTGTATGAACAACTTTTTGGTACTTTTATTGTGTTCGTTTGAGAGTAATATCATTCGAATATGAAGTGAAATTAATTACTCTCGTTAGGTGCCAGAACAATGAAGATTTAGAAACAATTCTAAATTACGCATTTAGATAAATATTAGTTAGTTATTTGAAGCCAGTTTTAATCATTAAGTAAGTAAAATAAATTATGTGGTGCAACAGTCCAAAGAGAATTAGGACCTAGAAACATAAAACTCTGAAAGCACTACAACTATTATTTGTATTATTAGCTGCGTTTATGCGTTTAATTTTCGCTCAGACCGTTGAAAGATGCAAAAAAAACTCAGATTCGTTTCAATTTTCAGAGTTTATCGACTTAATTTTGTCGATGCGAGAGTTGCAGGAACATTGAAAACGAGAGTTACAGAATGCAAACATGGAACATTGAAAACAGTTTTATATACTCATCTCTTTTTTCCATTCCTATTTTATTTGTGTGTACTCGTTGTTTATTTTCTTTACATTACTCACGACATTTCCAATATGCCGAAAATAAGTGATTTAAGTAGACACTAAATAAAAAGACCGTAAACTTGTTAATTCTGTTGCCAATTTTCATTGCATAAGATTTGTGAATAGTTGATAAGCTATTCTTACTGCTTTCCCCTAAGGTAGTGTGTTGCTTTTAAAGGCTTAACTACATAAGCCGAAAAGTACTTTTGTACAAAAGTTAAAATATTTGTATTCTCGCTAGGTCAGTGGTTTTGTGAAAAGAATATACAAATTTGTTCTTCAACAAAAATTTAAGTCTTATGCATCATTTTTATAAGTTTTCCAGTTCTAACTATTTATATATTATCTTTCAGTTATATAGCGACAAGGAAAAATCTGTGAGGGAAAGTTCTAACTACAGTTTTTCTGAAAGTGCATTGTGGCTTATTCATAGATGTTTGCTAAACTTTTTAGGATATACATAAATAAATGCAAATGAAAGTTAAGGGCTAAACCTGAAGAACTATGAACATGATGAAATGATGTGTTCAAGTAATTATTATCGCATCCAAATTTCATCATTGATTTTTTTGGTGTATAAAAAGCTAAAAAAGTGATTCATGACAAATAAATGCTACGTAGTTAGTGTTAGTTCCATAAAATATCGATTGATACGGCAATTGCAGAAGATATGGATATTTTATATAAATTTTCCCGGTAAACTGTTGAACTTTATTATTTTCGCCTTTTATAATTCAATGTAAAAGAATTCAATGCAGTATATTTTAGATAATACAGTAGTTTAATTAATAGTTAACGTATTACTATTGAAATAAACATAACATTCATTTATAAAAAACGTGTACTCGTTCATATATACAAATAAAGTGTAGTCTAAAAAACCTTAACCTTGTTAAACACTTTCTGCACACATCCTTTCTTGTTCTGGTTGTTCCTGCCATCTATCTGTAACTTAGAGAAAAAGAAGAGAAAAATAAATTCACCACGAACTACCGGTATAACTTCTTCCGTTATTTATTGACAAACAAAAATGTTTTGCTAGAATTAATTTGAATTATAGGAGTTTTTTGTAGATATAAAAACGACAAGATGTTAGCAAAATTAAAAAAAAAATTCATGAGAATTACAAATATTATAATGAGACTTTAAAAAACATAGCCTTCTTGGCTATCAATAAACAAAAATGAGAAATGTCGCATTTCCCGGAAATGATGTTTTTTTGTGTACTCTTTTCCGAGGTGAAAACATGTATACACCGATACGAATTCAACACGCTATAAAAAATGAGAGTAAGAGGTTTCAAAGAGACGGAGACGAGGAAATTTGGTTCTCTCATTTAGTTTTTTCTCTCTGTTTGAGATATCTTTCACAACTAATGTGTGTACGATTTGGTGTGTCGTGTGTGCGGAATGCCACACCTGTTGTTAGTACACCGGTGTGCACACAATTGTGGTTTTTATGGGCCGCTTTATGCTCTTGTTACATTTTCGACTATCATTTGCAAGGAATTTTCAGGTTTGAGACAAAGAATTAAAAATGAAGCATGTTTTTTGGTCGATTAACCGGTGTGTTGATTTACAATGTTTATTACATGTTAATTGGTAGTTTCTTTGAAATTATGGAAAGATTGTTCATTCTGGAATGGATATTTGCATGATTTTGGTTCCTTGTAAATTATTTTTATGTTTTTGGTAGATATGTAAGAATATAAAATTTATTTTCTTGTTAGTCGGTAAGTTTTTGTAAGTAAGTAAACGATGCACCTGTGCAACCTATACGAATAATATATTTGCTTGAAAAACAAATATTATTTAGGTTGTTCCTAGTTAATTGATAAGTATAAACTAAAAAGATTTTATCATGTAGTTTAAAGTTGAATAAAACCTAAAAACCAATCTAATCTAAACAAAGTGTAAATTCAAAAACGCATCACTGCATAGATGATTTCCGATCATCCCTTTAGCACCATGCTACAACTTATAAAGATAGCGCATTGCGCATGTGAAGTTTTGGTTTCCAAACTATCGCGACGTCACGAACACTCAATCAACTGAAGAGAGTTTGTATTTTTGGCGCAATTTCACTCTATTTCCTGTTGTGAATGTTAAAGGAAGTGAATTTTCAAATTTTTAAATCAATAAAGTTAGTTTAAGTGGTATTGTTTATAATTTATACTAAATAAAAAAACATTTATTGATAAACATGGGTGTTTGTTCTGTTTTTGACTGCAACAACAACGAAAGAAAGAAGATAACGAGCGATTCCAGCTTTCATAAATTTCCAAAAGGAAATTTAAATCTCGAAGCAATGGACCTTGTTCACCAAACGCAAAGATAAAATTAATGTTCTAACTGCAAGAATTTGTAGTCTCAACTTTTTGCGAGAAGATTTTATAAACAATACAAAGTATGAAATGGGTAATACGAAAAAGCAGTTCAGAATTCGAATCTGAAATAGATTTATATCAATAGGATTCACTCGGTATCGGATTTTGAAACCAGATTCAGTTAATACGGTTTACCCAAAGCAACTGTCTGTAACGTCTGAGCCTGACACAACAAAGCGCTCGAAAAGAATGGAGCTGAAAAAGCAAAAAGAAGTAGTGAGTGGGTTGCTGGAAGTTCCCACTGAGCTCGAGCATGAAATTGTGTCTGAAAAGCAACGCGAAAATGATAGCTTAATGGGAAATATTTCACATCCACAATTAGAACAAGCTCAATTTGATGTGTTAAGTGAACAATTGTAAGTACCTATATATCTAATAATATTTGTATGCATTTATGATAGGAACAAAATCTTAATCGTACTATCCATGCAGTCTGAAGTTGTATAAAATAATTTGTTTTTATAAACTTATTAGAAAAGCCTTACGCGAAGAAAATGAGCAACTCAAAACAGAGTTAAGGACTTAGACCAGGAGAATAAATCAGTTGGAGACTGAAGTGAAAAAAGCCACGTTCAACCAGTCCAACTTAGAAGAAAAGCTTCTAACAATTTTCACTCCTGGTCAATTAAAAAAAATTCGAATGGGCGTAAAAAGACCAACTTGGTCTGAGGAAGATATAGCCAGATCAATAACGCTATATTTTGCTAGGTCCAGAACTTATAAATTGCTTAAAAAGAAAAACGTTCCTCTCCCTGCAAGCAGAACCCTTCAAACATGGGCCCAGAAAATCGACCTAACACTAGGAACCATGGTACCCATCATTTAAATTATGAAAGCAGCGCAAGAGCTTACAGAAAATCAAAAGCTTTGTGTTCTCAGCTTCGATGAGATGAAGATCAAAGAATCATACTGCTATGATAGACCTTCTGACACAACACTTAAGCCAGCGTCTTACGTGCAAGTAGGGACGCTGAGGGGTAAATATTCGATTATTTTTCATCGTTAAGTGCTAACACTTTTGCTCACAATAGGTTTAGTTGGAAAATGGAAGCAGCTCATATTTTATGATTTTGATTGTAAGATGACGAAGGCATTTTATTCGATATCATCGAAAAAGTTGGGACCTGTGGTTTCACAGTAGTGGCAATCACAAGTGATTTAGGTGGGGCGAACAGAGAACTCTATACAGAGCAGAAAGACAAAAAGTCAAACATGCTACAAAGTTGTTCTCTCACACTGTCGCCAAAGCGTTGTCGCGAGCTGTTAGCCTTGAATACCTCGAAGACGAAAGTTGGGAAGAATGCTATAAACTGTTCAAATATGTAAGTCTCTAAACAGTAATGTATCGCACAGTATTTCAGTTTAAATTTGTTTGTAGACAAATGATTGGTTGGACGTCATGAATGTTAGGTCCATAGACACACCATATAAGGACCGGAATCTTTCGTACGTTTTACCCTCCAACACCCATTTGTTTACAATGTTGTATTTGTAATTTTGACATTACGTCCATTTTGAAATGTGAAATCCAACAACAATTCGATGCGGTGTATTTACTTGTTTTGACAGATGTTTTTTTTTTTTATTAAATTGCTGTGGTGAACATAAAAGTATCAGCTGTTCGGGAAAATTAATTTCTGTCAAAATAAGAAATAAAATAAAAAAATACATTTTTAGAGAAAAATAAATGTTCAATTACACTTTTTTTTCTCAAAAAAAATTCTTTGTATGATTCCCGATCGATCAGTATATAATTTTCATTTCTAAACGAAGAGAAACATCGTCAAATATCGATTCAAAAATTTTCCCGGATCGATTTGAATGATAGCTATAACTAGCCAAAGCTTAGTTGAAAAAAAAGTCCAACGATGTACATAGTACCAGTAATTCCACCTGATTTACGCCACGAAGAAACTATTATCCAAGCAGCCCATGCCTTAAATTGTTTACAATCGACAATAACAAACATTTTCGATCGCATTGACAAACGTATTTCGAAAAACAAAATCAACGAATTGAGTTCGCGTGTTAATTATTATTGCATCGCAGAAAAATCAAAACCTCTCCGTCACAAATAAGGCCATTAAAATATTCTCGCCAGCAAAATTTTCGTCGTCGCATGTTTTCAGAGACATCGAGTTGACCTTCAATGGTGCAGAAGCAGCAGATTTTACATCTAATATCCTAAATGACCATGAAATAACAAGCCGCGTTGATCTTGGCCCTGGCAACATTCAAGAAAAGCTGGTGTTCTTTCATTTTCGCAGTGCGAAAAACAAATCAACTGCCGCTGGAGTGTCCAGCCATCGTGGTCTTGGTGACATCCCCACCAACTGCAAGTCTATCAATTCGGTTTTGCTGTTTAGTACGGCAGAAAACGTTTACGGTGCTCGAAAGGTGGCCGACGATATGAGTCGCCTTCAACGAAATCGATCTAAAGGTGCGAAGAAAGCGGAAGTTGGCACTGGCCGTGGTCTAATTATAGAGCCGGCCCCGCTCTCGCTGAGTAATCGCCAGAAGGGTAAAAGACAGGGTTTTATTTATTTATTTATTCAATCTACCATACTTAATCCACAGACATACCGACATTGAATGAGGCACCAACTATTGACTTGCCTGCCGATTTGCCCGACTTACCTGGCACAGCTGGTGATATTCAATTTGATCATGCCGAAACCAATCAAATTGCTCCCTCGTTGTTTTTCGAAACTTTCATAGATATGCCTAAGTGCCCGGAGTTGTGGAGCACGAAGCTAAGAAAGAAACAAGTCCGGAGTTCAAAGCAGCTGAACCAACTAAAACGGTGATAGCTTCTACATCTCCAATACCACCACCACCTCCGCCGCCACCGGCGACTATGCCTGAACATGAAGCCGTTAAATCAGTTGTGCCGCCACCTCCACCTCCTGCTCCACCTATGAATGTTCATCCTACAGATCAATCGAAGCAGCTCCTGAAGTTGACATTCGTTCAAATCTAATGGATGCCATCCGGAAAGCCGGTGGAGCTCGCGGAGGTCGTCTGCGGGCAGCCGCTGATGTCGCTCGACAAACGTCCACAGAACAGCTCAATACAATTCCAGACAAACCTAAAGTCGTCTCTGGGGGAGATCTAATGGCTGACTTACACAATAAGCTGCTTATGCGTAGAAAAGGAATATCGGGAGCTAAGGACGGCTTAGGAAATCCCACAGACTGTGGAGGTGTAATGAGTCGATTGTCTTTTTTTATCTCCGCCGCCACCTGTTAAGAATCAAAACTCTTCATCAGATGATGACGATGCTGGCGATGATTGGGCCGATTAAAAAATAACCTACCTTTACTTGTATGTTTTTATTTGACCACAAAATCATAATATAAAGTTCAATTTGTATTTTTTATGTCGCTCAAAATTAAAAAAAAATAGTGTGCCTTTGTTTTTCAACAACTACAACAACAAAAAAGAAAAAGAAATATAATATTAAAATCGAATAATGAATTTTTGAGTATGGATGAGTTTGTATAGATATTTGGTTTAGATTGATTGAAAAACTAGATAAAATGTATACGTAATAAGATTAACAGAATTAAAAACAATTATCATAGAACTATACGTACATAACTAAATAAACATAATATACAAATTATTTTCTATAAAACCTACTTTAAATTAAGTTTGATTTAAATTATTTACACGGTGTCCCTGGAGGACCTATAATCAATGTTGATATCATTGATTGGATATTTAAGATAAGTCTTACTTTCTTGTAGCCTTGGGCCAGACTCTGTAATTTGATTCTTAAGTTAAATATTTCGAATTAGTAAAATAAGTAATCTGTTACTCAAAAATCGAAAATTGAAATAGGAATTTTATTTACATACATAATGTATCTCCATACAGCACCTTGACAGTCGGAAATTTTTACTTGAAAACTATATAGGTATGTACATATTCATATACATATATGTATATCATAAATCGCATAAACAATATTTTTATTTTCTAAACTATGCTTTGCTTGTATAATTCATAATAATATAATTTTATATTATATAAAAAATCTTAATTCAACTTTTTGTTTTCTCTTAGTATTTGTATTTTCCTATCAAAAATGTTAAAAAATACAAATAGTGGAATTCATTCGGTCGTGTCCTTGGTACAATAATGTACCTACAGGAATGGTTTATACCTTCCTGGAATCCTTGAAGTGTGAGTAAGAAAGTTGCATTCACACTTTTTAGTTAAAATCAAAAAAACTTATAAGAACACGTCCAAGTGAGTTCCACTATTTGTATTTTCCTATCAAAAATGTTAAAAAATACAAATAGTGGAATTCATTCGGTCGTGTCCTTGGTACGATAATGTACCTACAGGAATTGTTTATACCTTCCTGGAATCCTTGAAGCGTGGGTAAGAAAGTTGCATTCACACTTTTTAGTTAAAATCAAAAAAACTTATAAGAACACGTCCAAGTGAGTTCCACTATTTGTATTTTCCTATCAAAAATGTTAAAAAATACAAATAGTGGAATTCATTCGGTCGTGTCCTTGGTACAATAATGTACCTACAGGAATGGTTTATATCTTCCTGGAATCCTTGAAGTGTGAGTAAGAAAGTTGCATTCACACTTTTTAGTTAAAATCAAAAAAAACTTATAAGAACACGTCCAAGTGAGTTCCACTATTTGTATTTTCCTATCAAAAATGTTAAAAAATACAAATAGTGGAATTCATTCGGTCGTGTCCTTGGTATAATAATGTACCTACAGGAATGGTTTATACCTTCCTGAAATCCTTGAAGTGTGAGTAAGAAAGTTGCATTCACACTTTTTAGTTAAAATCAAAAAAACTTATACACGTCCAAGTGAGTTCCAATGGGTGCGGAAATTGGTTAAAATGAGGATACCATATTGTGCCTACTTACTTTTCAACTGGAGCGCGGAACGTGTGGCTGAATGTTGAACAGCCCATTACACAGCGCACAGATCTTTTTTTATCCATATTTGTAATCTGAAATAATTTATCTGCAAAATAAAAAAACACAACACAAAAGGCGCGAACACTCCTTTAGCCGATTTTGATTAAAATGTAATTTTATTATTGCTTTGGGCAATAATCAAAAAAGAAATTAAATGAAAATGTTAATAATTAATATGAGTTATCTTTTCAAAAAAACAATTTTAGGATATTGTAAATTATGTTATAATTTTTTAAATAACCAAATGCAAAAACGAATCTTGCTTTTCGAAAGATTTAAAAAATCAGAATTTTTGTTGACGTTTTCAAACTCACCTAGACGAAATAAACAGTTATGTTATGTGTGATGTTGAGGTGTTGTCACACTTTTATAATTTTTCTTATTTGAAAAACTTAACTTTTAGTAAAATTGTTAAAACTTGGTCACTGTTTTGTAATTATCAAAATACTTTTAGGAAATAGTAATCGTTTTTAAATTCGAGAAAAAAAAGAATTATTATAACATTCAAAAAAGATAGTTTTTGGAATGTATAATTTTACCTGAATCAGAAGTCTTTGCATTACATTTAAATTAAAAAAAAAACAACAATGTTTTACATTTTTGCTAATATATTTCAAGTTTTCTTTACATAATACAACAAATGCCTTGTTCAGACAATTATAGTTTTTTATTGAATTGAAAAGTGTATTATACGTAGTACACACTTTTGAATATAGTGAAGTTAAAAATTAACAATTTCTTGCCACTTTCAATCACAAAGTCTTCTAGCCAAAGTTTCTTTTGTATTTAAATAAGCTAGATTTAAGAAAAAATTATTTATTCCGGGTATACCTTAATCCATATTCGATTATTACTGTCAAAATAAGACTACGTAAATACTCAAGCAAGGAAAAAATAATTTAATTAAAATATTTTTGTTGGGAATTTCTTACAATAAAACAACTAGTTTTGAATGCAAAATTGAAGTTTTAAAAATATTGAAACAAGTTAAGAAATGAGAGATTTTTCTTAGTTAATTTTATTGTACTTTAACAAATATAACAAATCAAAAAAATAAAAATATAAATTAAAGTAGCAGTCTTTTAAATAAAATAAATTCAAATCAAATAGCAAAGTATTACTGTTCTCATAATTATTTTAGTTCAACCATAAACTGTAGGCTATTCAACGCAAAAAATACATTTTTACTCAATTTTTTTCTATTTCTAATGATTTTTCTTAAAGCTCGTCCATTTCTTATCTTTTATATTTCAGTTTGTGCTACAAGAATTTCTTTTCTCGAATCCGAATTGATTTCGTACAAGCCAGCACTTTTTCTTCCAATTAAAACCTTCAGCTTGCGATGCCACGCTTCAGAATTATTTTACGTTAGCGGGAATTGTTTTTCTACACTGTCATATACAGACCAAAAGTTAGGAGAGCATTGCACTTGTCTACTTCCATTACGAATGTAATTCATTTTGAACCACTCCTCGTCATCTTTACAACAATTTTGCAAGGAGTCATAATAAAAAGAGACTTCAAGTGGAACAAAAGCTAAGCTTTTAATAATTCTTATTTTTAATGCAAACTCGTTACAGTTCCCTTATCGAAAACGTTTCCCTTGTACTCTTCCCCAAATGATTTCCCCGAAGGGAAACAAGCACCCTCTGAAAAACACGGAAAAAGCCTAAACAATTCTTTCGCAGGTGAAACTATCGCCTTTTCGGAATCAGTTATGATTCTTTCGGCCTGTAGCACAATTTTGAACTCAGTTGCAACTTTAAGTAACTGCTATTTCTTTCTCTAATTTCCTTAGCACAAGAATTAGGCAGTGATGGTGCTGTTTTAATGATATGATCTCCGTCTTTAAGTGTTGTACTGATTTTTTTGATTGCTCTTGTCAATATTTAATCAACAATTATAAGTGGCAGCACTGTATGCCACTGTCAAACAAAAGAAATCAATAATATGCTGTTATAAAAAATTATTTGAATTGAGAAGAGTAAACGGTCAACAAGTGCATCTCAAATTTACTAAATTTATTTGGTCAATTTGTGTGTTTCTTTTGACAATAACAGTTAAGTTAACTCTAATTTAAAATTCTATATCATTTTACGCCACAAATAAAATATATTCAATGTGGTTGAGAATAAGATTAATAGTGTTATTTGCTTAATTAAAGTATCTCTATATGTTGTAACGTGAGTTGCTACAGAAATTATAATTTTTATGTATTTGTTTTTCTTGGATCTAAGATATTTAGTTTTTTTCCCATGCTTTTAAACAATTTTAAATACTGTTTGTGATTTAAATCGCTTTATTTTATCTCATTATATTGATCACTTAAATCTTTTTACATCAAGAACTAATTTATATTAAATTTAAACACCTTACTTTAATTATCAAACATTGTAAAATCTACCCTTTGAAGTGTTTCCTTTTTTTTCCTACTCGAAATAAGATATAATCGCTTTCTAAATTGCAACAAATTGGCGCCCAACGTGGGGCTTGGAAAAATTTGAATAAATTGTGGTGGTTGTCCTTATTGTGTGGTGTTTTCTTCAGGGAAGTGCTGTTTTTTATTCCTTTGATATAAAGGGTGTCCCAAAATTAACGCAAGATTTCAATTTGCCGCCATTTGTGCAGTGAAGTGTTGGCAACCCTGAAAAAAAAGCAATTTGACAGCTAACAGTATAGGGTTATTAAAAATGGAGCGTTACACGAGAGAACAACGTGTCTTCATTATTAAAGAATATTTCAAAAATAGTGAAAGCTTGGGGGCTGCAGTTCGAAAATTTCATACAAAATATGGTCGGAATAGTGTTTTAACTTCGTCAACTGTGAAGAGATTAATTGAAAAATTCATGGAGACTGGATCCGTTGGAGACAGTTCTTTCTGCCAAAATGGGATGATATTGATGTGTCCAATATGTGGTTTCAACAAGACGGTGCCACATGTCATACAGCCCGTGAAACAATTCAATTACTGCATGAGACATTTCCAGGTCGTGTACTCTCTCCTTTCGGTGATCAAAATTGGCCTCCTAGATCGTGTGATTTAACACCATTAGACTTCTTTTTATGGGGTTATTTGAAATCACAAGTCTATGTCAACAAGCCCACAACCACCCGTGCATTAAAGGAGGAGATTCAACGCTGCATCAACGAAATTCAGCCACATTTATGCAGAATGGTCATGGAAAATTTCAACAAAAGAGTGCGCATGTGCATGCAAAGCCGTGGAGGCCATTTGTCCGATGTGTTATTCCATACCTAACCCTATCCTATGTACTTTACGAGTCAATAAAAATATAACTATCAAAAGACTAAAAACGGCGTTTTCTATTTAATTCAAATCTTGCGTTAATTTTGGGACACCCTTTATATATGTATGTGTCTATATGTATGATCAATTATTATTATTAAATTATTAATCAAATTAGTTTTCCAAATTGTATTCAAGAAAAAAAAAAACACTCACTCTTATATCCCGTCTGAAACGAACTTTTATGAACAAAAAAAAGGTGAACTTCCTTGCTGGTCGATATATATTATATGTTGACTAATCTGCTTTTTAAACTCCTATGCAGCACCCACTTGTAACACCAGAAGTAAGACTTATGTATATCCCGTCTAAAACGAACTTCCCAGTTACCGTCGAATAATCTTCTTTTAAAACACCTATGGAGCACCCACTTGTATCACCAGAAGTAAGCTATAAAGGAAAAATTGATTGGATGAGTATATGTATGTATATACGAGTATATAAAGGGTGTCCCAAAATTAACGCAAGATTTGAATTTGCCGCCATTTGTGCAGTGAAGTGTTGGCAACCCTGAAAAAAAGCAATTTGACAGCTAACAGTATAGGGTTATTAAAAATGAAGCGTTACACCATAGAACAACGTGTCTTCATTATTAAAGAATATTTCAAAAATAGTGAAAGCTTGGCGGCTGCAGTTCGAAAATTTCATACAAAATATGGTCGGAATAGTGTTTTAACTTCGTCAACTGTGAAGAGATTAATTGAAAAATTCATGGAGACTGGATCCGTTGGAGACGCCAAACACACTGGTCGTCCAAAAACAAGCCGTTCAAATGTGAATGTCGAAGCAGTGCGTGAGAGTGTTGCTGACAATCCAGGAACCTCAATTCGACGTCGTGGACAAGAATTGCAAATTTCAAGAACCTCTCTACAGCGTATACTCACCAAAGATCTGTGTCTTCATGCTTACAAAATTCAATTAACACAACAATTGAAGCCTAATGACCATGGACAGAGAAGAGAGTTCGTTGAATGGATTATTGAACATCAACAAATGGACCCTGATTTTTCGAGCAAAATCATCCTAAGCGATGAAGCACATTTTCATCTTGATGGCTTTGTCAATCGCCAAAATTGCCGCATTTGGGGTTCGGAGAACCCACATGTGATTGTCGAAAAACAAATGCATCCACAACGCGTGACTGTATGGTGTGGATTTTGGGCTGGAGGCATAGTTGGGCCATATTTTTTTGAAAATGATGCTGGTCAAGCAGTGACTGTTACTGGTGCTCGATATCGCGACATGATTACACAGTTCTTTCTGCCAAAATTGGATGATATTGATGTGTCCAATATGTGGTTTCAACAAGATGGTGTCACATGTCATACAGCCCGTGAAACAATTCAATTACTGCATGAGACATTTCCAGGTCGTGTACTCTCTCGTTCCGGTGATCAAAATTGGCCTCCTAGATCGTGTGATTTAACACCATTAGACACCCTTTATAATAGACATAAGCTAGCATATGCGCGCATAAGTAAACGTACGAATACAAAGAATCTAATACGAGTGACCATAATGGAGTCTAGCTCCGTTTCGTTCAATTTTTCTCAGTTTCGTTAACTTAAGCAAACTTAAGCAAGAGCGATCCCAGTCGCTCGCCGCATAAGTAAATCTGACAGTTTGGATCAAATACACACAGGCCAACTCCACTGCAGATAATTTCTCTCAGAATGTTTATCATAACCGGAAATCAGCCTCATAAACTTATTCATAGTGTGCGTGTCATTTCTCTTCTAATTTATGAAATTTCCCCAAAAAACTCATTAGTTATTTCTATGTATGCGCGAAAACACGTCAATTTTTCTCTTTGAATTCTTTAACATTACAAATACAACAATGTAAACAAATGGGTTTTGGAGGGTAATACGTACGAAGGATTTATATCTTCATAATTGTTGCGAATATTATTTTGACATGTAGATAAGTGAGCAAAATTGCATTATGGCTACCCGCAGTAATTTCACAAACTTAAGTGAATTTTCGTTGGGTTTTTGACATAAGCTTATGTTTGCTTATGCCTATTATAGTTGGGCCTTTATTCATATTGAATCGTATGGGCTAAAACGTGCAGGTTTTGTATCACGCACCGTACTTGAATGTGAGTTCTCATGTACAAAAAAAACAACAACAAAAATATATGGAGTGTCTTTGATTTGTAGTAGAAGGTAGCACACCACAGCGACAGCAACCTACCTGCTCTCTTTTTTCGGAGACATTTTTTTGTTGTTTTCTTTGTAGATGAGAACTCACATTCAGGTACGGTGCGTGATACAAAACCTGCACGTTCTAGCCCATACGATTCAATATGAATAAGTATT
Organism: Eupeodes latifasciatus; assembly: GCA_920104205.1. Taxonomy (NCBI): domain Eukaryota; kingdom Metazoa; phylum Arthropoda; class Insecta; order Diptera; family Syrphidae; genus Eupeodes; species Eupeodes latifasciatus. Next base: position 220,904,160 of record OV049924.1, read on the forward strand.
TTGCTTTGTCATACTCTCTATGTTAATTCTGGGACTCGGTGTGCATGAAATAAATCTTGAACATATGAGGTGGCATGGACATTTTTTGTGTTGAGATTTTTTCTTTTTTTCTCTTGTACGAACAGGGTGAAATATTTGGAAATTAGGTAGGTAACATTTTTAGTACTGCGATATATTGAGTTAAATTTGTATTGAATGCAAAAATGAAAGTGATGTTAGTTAGTGCGCAAGATATAACTTAGGACAGTTGTGATGGATGTTTTTTTGATATTATTTAAAGAATGTTTGTGGTTAAAAAAATGGCAAATAGTAGTACATATTTGTTTGGGCAAGATCAGATTACATTTTCTTGCTCCTGGTAATGCGCCCCCAGAATTCTGCGCCCTGTCCATTTGCACATCTTGCAAATAAGCTTTGTGCGGCCTGTACATTGCCTACTTTTATGTGCTTGTTTTGTGTCAAAATCAGCTGTGTAAAGTAAAATACGTAGGTAAGTTTTGAATTCAGTACAAAATTTTATTAAAAAGACAAAATAATACGAAATGGAGAGTTGGGCTTTTAGTTTCGAAACTGTTTGGTTTCTAATCTGAGCACTATGGACTTATACGAGAGTCCGCGCACATGCAGAAACTATTCGGTCGCCCATTCGAGCAACTTTTTAGTTTGTGTTTTGACACAAACTAAACGATCACCTCAAACCAATTCCTTAGTTTGTGTCACAAGGAATTATAGGTAACTGCGCGCACATTCAACTAAATCGTTGAATAATTTTCTTTAAGTGCAAGAGAGAAAAAAAATGTAGTCAATGTTTTCCTTTCACACAAAATTCTGAGGGAAGAGTACCACCTTACATCTTAATTTCACTAGTTTTCTCTTTCATACATTGATTGCGAAAATTTATTAGTTGCTTAAACCCATACAAAATTTCTGTATCCTAGTGTGATTCACGTAACTGCGCCCACGTTCAACTAAATAGTTTCTTTAGTTTGCATGTATTAGTGCATTTCAGTCAAATGATTCTTTAAAGTGTGACGAGGTTAGTAGGATACTTCCAGACGAACAGAATAATATATCCTTCTCATAAGTTTGTTTTCATAATTCAATTTGCTACTTTTTAAACGTCAGATGTATTTATGTACTGAAAGGCGGTGGTAAATATTATTTGTATCTCAAAACAAAACATATTTTTTAATTTGTTTTTATTTTCAGATTATTATGTACTTCAATCATATCGAAGTGCATCATCGTTTAAAAAATGGAATAAAGCCTAAGCCCTCATCAAACGGCACAATTATTTCAAATGGAATTTTGCCTCTCACAAATGGGAATGTCAAGAGTAAAACAACGCTGTCGCCGTCGAATGCTATTACCCAGACTGCAACTGGAAATGTATATAATAAAGAGTAACATAAACACCACTGCGACGAAAAAGCAGTCACAGGACCAGCAGTATCAGGGGGATTCTATGATGATCCTAATGGGAGCAAATCATCATCTCTACACACAGCCTGCCTAACATATCTTGGCTTTTACCGGCTCATGATATTGGGCTACATGAATCTGTTTTGTGCCCCAAAAGTAGCTAAAGAAAATAATTGAGAGGTAAGATGACGATTTGAATCGATTTGAAATCCACAAACTGACTGACTGAGTCTGAAACTCGATTTGTTTTCAGGGTTTTGTTACGCCTTCGAGATCTTCCAAGGATTACCAAGGATTACGGTTGGACATTTAAGTTCACTGGAACAGTAACACGATGCTTGAACCTGGGGTCGTAGAAATACTTGGGATTCGCCGCGGCCGAGGGTCCCTGTGCCGAACAGTCTGAACAGCGTTGCTGAACAGATGGCTTGGCTTAAGGCAGTCCCGGTCGTGAATTGGGGACAACTCACCTGCACATGGAACTCGAGAAATTGACGGCCGAATTCGTCTGTGCCGAAGATGCTATTGGAATGGTCTTTGCAACGAATTCACTCAATCTCCCAGCCCTACTCACACCTGGATGTTTGGTTTTGAGCCATGAAAAGAATCATGCATCGATTATGCTTGGCAATCGATTTTCAGGAGCCACAACTAAAGTATTCAAACACAATAATGAGGGTTCGATTGTCCGATTGCCCGGGGTTATTGCATTGAAGAAGAAATACAAAGCTTATTTGGATGAGGCGCATAGTGTGGGAGCGATGGGACCAAATGGTCGCGGTATTGTCGACTATTATGGCGCCGATCCAAAAGATGTTGATATTCGAATGGGAACATTTACAAAGAGCTTTGGCAGTGCTGGTGGTTATATTGCTGGAACAAAGGTAAAGATTTATTAATAGGTGTTAATCGTATCCAAAACAAATTCCTTGTTTTTGAATATTTTATTGTTGATTCTTTTTTTGTTCTTGGCGGTCTGTTAAATATTTGGTTTTATAATAAACAAATATAATTCTTATCGATTTGTTAGTTACCATTTCCAGCTTGAACTTAAACCCTTATAGAAAATCGATATCGACAAGGATAAGTTCGTGGGAACAACCAGTTGCAAGGGGTTGTCATGATTTATTTTAAAATTAAAGAAGCTACAGTTCACTAAATAATGTTTTAGGTATATTTTTTTCAGATATCCTGTAAATGGGGGATTTATTTCCAATTGGTATCGAAATTATTTCCCTGTCTTATTTTTTGTTTGTTTGATATTATTGATTTATCTTCTAATGCTTTAAGCTTTTAATTATTAACTAGTTAAATTAATTTATAGCGTTGGACTGTTTGTTTTATTTTGTAGATAATAATGTTGTTGGTACTTTTTGCAAGTAAAGATGTCTGAAAAATGATCTAACTGCCAATGAAGTCCCTTATGTTGCCTGAACCTGCTCATTGTCTAACTTGTTGAAAAATGTTTAATTCACTTATTTTGTTTGATGAGAACCAAGTTCTTGCTTTCTAAACAAATTATTACAAAGTACAAAAGAACACAAAAACTAAATGTTTTGTTTTTATTTGGCTAAGAATTTTATCGGCCATATGCAATAAAACAAAATTGTAAATGTTTGGCCGTTTGGTTTGGTTGGAATCAATTAAGCTAGGAAGTATTTTAGTCTGATGACTCGCAGTGTATACAACATTCTCTAGCCAGTTGACACCATTATATTATATTTGCCTAATCCCGAAGGATCTTTTTTAAAGCCCGCCAAATAAATCGACACTAAATAAAAATGTTGGAAAATATTTCACTCAACGTTTAAAAAAAACATGAAATTTTTTAACAAACACATTTCTCTTTTTGCAGAAACTAATTGATTTTATCCGTGTGAATAGCCATGCCCACTGCTATGCCAACTCAATGTCACCACCAATAGCACAACAAATCTTAACTTCAATGAAAATGATCATGGGATTAGATGGTTCGGACATTGGTCGTAGAAAAATTGAAGAACTAGCTCGGAATACACTGTATTTCCGACGACGATTGGCCCAAATGGGTGTCATAACCTATGGCCAAGAAGATTCTCCCGTTGTACCGTCTATCTTTTCTCCAAAATTGGGTAAGTAATTGTTTAACATTCGAAGGTTTAACTCAAAGCAACCTTTAATTTTACATTCGCTTTAATCGACAAAAGTGTAGAACCGGAGAAGTTTCTCTTAAAGACATCTTCGCTTTGAGTCGAATTTTCTCAGATTATTTATTTGTGAAATGTGAATTAAATAACTATTTTATTTTACAGAGCTGAAGTTCGTACACTTACTTTCCGTAAGGTAGCTGTTGTTGGAGTTGGGTTTCCTGCCACTCCAATTATGGAAGGACGTATACGTTTTTGCTTATCAGCGGCTAACACTAAAGAACAGCTTGATTATGCCTTACAAGTGATTGATGAAATAAGTGATTCAGTTGGCCTAAAGTATTCACGTAAACTACGAGATTCTAATCCGATTATTTATTAAGTTAAAAGGAATAAATAAATTATAATAAATAATAATAAATTAAGGAATAAGGTCATTTTATAATTCGTTTAATAAGAATGCCATTTATTTGAGGTATAAAGTTAGTTACTAAAGATCTATTATATTTCTATCACTAAAAATAAATAAGTAAAGTAAAATTGAAAGATGCTTTATTTTCATTCAAAAAAATCAACATCCATTAAAAATCGCAGCGTTAAAAAGCGTTTTGGCAACCGAAAGGAAACCAAAAAAAGGGGAAATCGCAGTCGTCTAGTAGCCGTTATCTTTGTATATGAAAACTAGTTTTCAAAGATATGGTTTTTGAATTAACCAATGATATTGTGGGTGCATTTTGGTTTCGATATTCACTTCCCCAGCCCACAATTTTACACTAGTATGTGTTTCAACACATATTCTTTTGCAGTAACTGTTTCTGGGCAAGTGGATTTCAAAATAAATACATTTGTTGTCCTTGCTTTTGCATTCATTTTGAATATTTGTTTCAAAGTTAGAACTTGAAGACGGACTTAATTTCAACGAAAATTATCTTAAGAAAATGGATATGGACTCACAAGGTAAGCCTTTTTTGTATTATTGAAAATTGAAATTAGGTAATTATGTCTATAGGTAACTAAATATGTATTTTATTTCCAGATTTCCAAGAGGATGCTAGTTGGACCGAAAATTTTATAAATAATGTTCAAAGTCGTCAAGCGGTTTATGATGCTTCAATAGCGGAGCACGCAGACAGAAATTTTGTTTCCGGCCTGTGGGAAGAAATTTCAGAAAAGATGGTACCTACTTGGCACAACATGTCACCAATGGAAAAAAATGAAAAAGGTGAGCACAATTAAATGAAAATATCGAAGGTTTAAGACATGACTGTTGGGTTGTTACCCTTTTTGTGAAACTTTTTTATTATTCGAAGAATAGGTACTGATGTTAAGGAGAATTTAGTTGTGAAAAAGAAAGCAGTTTAAAAGTGTTGGTATATTTATTGAATGGTTTTAATGATTAATACACTTCATACAGGAGCTTGAGCTACGTTTATTTTTAAGTAAAAAGTCGAATACAAAAATAATTTCTTTCTTAGGTCATAGCATTTTGATTTTATATCAAATTTATATTTTTTTATATTGCCATGGTACTGAACCTTGAGGTGAATTAAAATATTTTACAAAATAATCCCTTGCTGTTGAACCATCATGAGATCCACGTACATTTGTTATATTAGGTTTTGTCAAGGAACACTCATACAAAGTGTCTTCATACCTTATCCCATCTCTTTTGCGAACAAAATTGTGAAGGATGCAACAAGCTTTAATAATATTATCGCAAAATGAGAGATGCACGTCAAGTGGTCTATGTAGTATCCTCCATTTATTACTTAAGATTCCAAAGGAGCATTCCACCATTCTTCGGGCTCTAGTAAGACGATAATTATATATTTTTTTGTCCGTGGACAAATTTCTTCGTCCAAATGGACGCTGTATGTGGTCTGATAAGGCAAAAGCTTCATCGGCTACAAACACAAATGGCATGCATTTCCCCCCTTTGTCATTTGGGAGCAATTGATCTGGTGGTAGATTCAGTTGACCATTGTTTAGGTTTTTCCCAAAGTTTGATCGCTGAAAAACATGGGAGTCACTTGCACTCCCATGGGATCCAATGTCAACGGATAGGAAACAGTAATCCGCGTCTGTAACTGCCATAAGAACCAATGAAAAATAATTCTTGTAATTCATATACTTCGATTCAGATTTAGATGATTTTTGGACCCTTATATGTTTGCCGTCAATTGCTCCTACACAATTGGGGAAATTTGTACTTGTTAAAAATTTGTCAGCAACTTGTTTCCAAGTATCTTCTGTTTGTTCCGGCATGTAATTTTCTTTTAGGCATATCCATATTTTGTCGCATGTATCCTTAATAATTTCTCGTAGGGTTGTTTCACCTATGAGAAATTCGTAATGAAGAGACCGGAAACTGTTTCCTGTTGCAAGGTACCTATAGAAAATAATATTTTTGATTAAGGAAATACAAATTAAGAAAGTATCTGGTCTTAAAAAAAAAATCGTTAATTTTAGAGAAGAAATTAATGTCAAAGTATTCAAAAATACAATGTTTTTTTTATATTTTTAGTCAAAGAACTTCAAAACAAATGGAAAAATTTGAAGACATGTTTTCGCCGAGAACTCAGTAAACAAAAAAATGTTAAATCAGGCCAAGCAGCTACTAAGCGGCGCAAATATGTTTACTTCGAGCAATTTTCTTTCCTTTTGTCCTCGATGGAAGACCGCCCAACCGTCAGCAATTGTGATATTGAAGAATTCGATGAAAATTTGGAGGTATTCTTAACAGAAGCACAGCATACACCCGAAATAACCACACAGATCCAAGCGACTGGATCCAAAAAAAAGAAAACGACATATGAGCAGGATTTGTTGGAGATTTTAAGGGAGAGAAAAGATGAAAATGTAGACGAAGATAAAACATTTTTGCTCTCCTTGTTGCCATCATTTAAAAAACTCAACGACAGCGAAAAATTTGATGTCAAAATTGAATTTTTGCGCGTTTTGAAACGAAAAGGCCAAAACAAAGAGAGCTTTAAAAAGAAAGAATCACACAAACGGAATCATTCGTATTCAAGGAACGATTCGGACTCCGAATCAAATTAGTTAGTTTGAACGTGTAACCATTAATTTTTTTTCTAAACTCTGAATTACATTTTATGTTAATTTATTGCATTAATAAATTATTTTTGTTTTTTTAATTAAAACATAATCTTTATTTGTTTACCTCAGTGTAACCGCCAGTCTTTCTTCTGGAGATATTGCTTTCCTCCACCTGGTATTTTTGAAAGTTATCAAAGGCCGTATCAAAAACAGAAGTTCATCAAAACTTCTGTCGCTCATGCGGAAGTAATTGAAGAACTTGCTAGGGTGGGATCGGAGGTCTAGATAAATTTTTTGAAATTGCCCTTTCACAAGGCGTTGTGAGTTCAACGGGTGAACCCAATATTGCCTTTTGATTACAGGTTTATTCCGTCTTTTTAATTCAAAGGCACATATCAGTGCCAATTCGTAAAAATCCATATCCAGAAATTTGTATTGACTTATGAAATCTCTTTCAAAAAACAAAAAATATATTTTATATAATTTTGTATTCCAACCATATATCTACTCTTTTCTTTCATAAGCGAAAGAATAGGACAAATTTGAAACTATTTTGTTTCGTGTATATGAGATAGAAACAGTGAATAAATGTTTCCTGTGCATTGGTTTATTTCGTTGATTACTTTTGGAGTTGCTTATGTGCACGGTATTTGGGCAACTAACGATCAAACTATTTGGTTTCGAAAAAATTGCATGTGCGCGCCTAGCCTTGTATCGATTTGTTTCTTCAAAATTCGGAAAAAGAAAATCCCCTCAATGATGAGAAAAAATATTAGAGATCGCTCCAATCCATTGGAACTTCCAAACAAATAGTATTAATTGTAAACAAATTCTTTGGTGAGAACTGTTGATTTAATGACTCCGTTTTGTTGCAGATTTATACGTTATTTTAGACTCGACAAAGACACATTTGTTTATGTGCTAAACGAAATCAAAGATTATTTGAAACAACGATAGCGTTCCTCCGCAGTAACACCAATTCTCAAACTCTGCACTGCCCTACATTTCATGGCAGAAGAAAGTTGCCAAAAGTGCAGTGGTAATGATTTTAATTTAGGCCTTGCTCAACCAACAGTTTCGGTAGTAGAAGTGCTAGACGTATAGAACATATCTGACCAATTTGAATTTATCGAAGATTCATTTTTACCAGAAAACCAGATTTCCTGGAGTAATAGGATGCATCGATGGAACTCATGTTCGAATCATAGCACCAAAAAAAAATCTTCAACATCTCTATATAAATAGAAAAGGTTACTACACACTACAGTCTGAATGTCATGATTGTAAGTGTATGTTTCTGCTGATGAACCTCAATCAACCTCTCAAATTGGGCAGGTTTTGTGATTTTTGCCTAAAAAATTATTTTCTTACAAACGTTTATATTATTATTTGTAAAACTTACATTTTTTTCTACATTTTCTTAATAAAATTGCTTTTCAATTCGCTGTTGGTGCGTACCGATATTTTTTTGTACACACAAATGCACTACACGACCGGTAAATAGCAGTTGTTGAATTTTGATAAAAATCACAACTGAGAGACAACTCAACTGGCTTACATAATACCCCCAAACACATAAAAAAAGTCAACCATTTCTCAGTTGACTACTGGTTGACTTGTGACATTCAACTAGTTGTGATCGGTAATACCGATTGCCGGATTACAACTCAACTTTGTTCTTAGTTGTCTTACATAATAGGCCCCTACATTGATCCTGCAAGGTAAAGAAGCAGTGATGCATTACCAAGGCTTTTGACATTGGTATTTACGAGCAGCCCCGGATCTTCATTTTTTTTCAGGGGGGGCAAAAACTGCAAAATGCCGCCCCTAACCACTTTAACTTATTTTAACCTACAAAGGCATTCCGGAAATAATGCACCCAGCGCTGTTTTTTCTTTACTAAGCCTATTTATTTATGTATGTACATAATATCATCACAGGATATGATTCAAAATAAAAATACATATGTATATTAAAAATTAAAATCATATTTTTAATTGCAATTGTTTATTGATTGAAATTACAATTTAACTCTTCGAGCTTTTTGCTCTGCAAATAAATCTATGGCCTTGTCATAATCCAACTCGTTCGCAATTCGATTTTCTATTGCTAAGATTGCAAGACTAGATAAGCGTTCCTGGCTCATAGATGATCGCAAATAATTTTTAATCAGTTTTAATTTGCTAAAACTTCGCTCGCAACTTGCGGATGTAGTTGGAAGAGTTGAATAAATACGCAAGGCAATACAAATATTCGGAAAAGCATCCTGCAAATCATGTGTATAGATGTGTTGCAATAGGTGGAAATCGTAAGCCTTTTCTATATCACCAAATAAAAGTGCAGCTTGCTCTTTAAAAACGTAAAGTTCCTGGCAGAATTCAACAGCGCTTAAATCTCGCTCGTATTTTCGAGCCAGATCTGCTCCATACTTTTGCAGTTCTTCATTTGACATTTTCATAATATTAGTTCCATTAAGAAAAGCAAAATTTAGATTTAGCATGGTTACACAATCAAACCTCTTTGTAAATTCTGATATGATTCGATCAAAAACCATCATTATTTCTTTAGAAAAAAGTTGAATAGGTTGGAGTGTTTGTAGTTCGTCTTCACACATCTCATCGAAATGTTTTTTACGTTTTGGAATCCGTTTATTTTGCAAAATAGGGTCAACACCACTTCTTTCAGCAACTTCTTCAGCCTGCTTTATCCAATAATCCATTGGGTTTTGTCTCATTTTTTGCAAAGTCTTGAGCAGACCATCCATTAAAGAGACGGAACGGACAAGGATAATATCTTCTTTCTGAATTTCAATATTCACTCGGTTGATTTCGCGGAGAATATTGGCCCAAACAGTTAGATTAAGAATGAATTTAAAATCCTTTATAGCAGTTAAAAGATGACCTGCCTCGTACTTAGCTTCTGGAGCACGAGAAGTTTGCTTTACTTCTTCTAAGGATTCCGCTACTTCTGGTAAATTATTTAAAAGGGCGTTCACAGCAACATGTTTCGCTGACCATCTTGTCTGACTACTTCCTTTTAAATTTGTTTTTAGGTGTTTTTTCATAATGTCCCACCTCATAGTAGAGCCAACAAAAAAGCAATAAACTTTTTGAATTAATCCAAATAGGTTGATAGCTTCCTGGCATGATGAGGCAGAGTGAACACCTACAAGATTTAAGGAGTGAGCCAAGCACGGAACGAACTCGGCCAGCTCATTTCTTTCTGAAATTCTGGCTTGTACTCCTTTATGGATGCTGGCCATATTGGACCCATTATCATAAGATTGGCCACGACATTGTCCAATGTCTAAGGCATCAACTGCCAATTTTTCTAAAATCTGTTGACAAATGTCCTCTCCTGTTTTTTCAGCGACTTTTATGAAATCGATGAAACTTTCTTTTATTTCACACACTTCGCCAGTTCTTTTTACATATCGAATTACCTGGCTCATTCGTTCTATATGAGATACATCTGGTGTACAGTCGAACATTATTGTAAAGTATTTGGCTTCTTTGATGTCATTTAAAATGCTGTTTCTAACTGTTTTTGCCATTATATCAATTATTTCATTTTGTATTGTTTTTGATAAATAAGATATTTGTCCTTTCTTAATGTGTTCTAATTGAAACTTCAGAGTTGAATTATGCTTAGCGAGCAGGGAAATTAAGTTCAAGAAGTTACCTTGACTAGGCTGATGATTCGTGATCAGATCGCTAGGGGTTTCGTTGGACCCGCGAAAAGAAAGGCAGTTTGTGGATAGGTACAATACAGCATCTATAACAATATGCAGTATCTGTCTCCATTTTTCTTTCTCTGACTGAATCACTCTCTCAATGTCTTGATCAATACCCTTACATGATTTCATTTGTTGTACGTGTGTTTTCCACTTGATCATACACTCTTTGTGCATTTGACTTGCCTCATGTTCGGTTAGCCTCTCTGAAACTTTTTTCCAGTTAATAAACCCTATAGAACACAATGCAGATGTAGAAGCAGAGGACGGTTTCTGGTAAATCTTGCAGCACGCACAAAAAATTGCATTTTTTGTCTTAGAAAAAATAAGCCAAGATCTCTTAACCCTTTCGCTATTAGCCAACGTCCTATACCACATAGAAGATGTTAAATGTCTGCCATTGCGTTCGGTAGATCGGAATTCAATGTTTTCGGGGTGATTGTCTGCTAATAAGACAGCCTGATTGGCAAAGAAAGTCCGTTGTTGGTCAGTCATTTTTTCCACACCTGGCCAATTGCCTGGGTCCGTCAAATCGAATTCATTTGTTTGCAGTTCTTCCGCATCCGAGTGCGAGGATTTAGATTCTTCGCATCCTGGCTTTGTTTTTTCAAGTTGCTCAGGTTGCTCGCACAGCGATAAAGATGGTAAACTTTCTTGCACTGATTGTGAAAAATCTTGATCCATTTGAACGGGCAATGTATCAGGAGCATCTTCTAGATCAATTTCAACTTCGGAAGTTGTAGCAGATACTGACGAGTCATCCTCTTTTCGAAGCCAATTTTTCAAACGATCTGCACATTGTTTTCCCTGCAGTTCCTTATATTTAGCCTTTTTTCTATATTCCGCTCCTGAAAGCTTTTTCTTGGTGCGCTCATTATTACAACCTGTATAAACAAAAATAATCAATTTCCTTGTTGAAAGCATTTCAATCTAATAAAAATTTGCAGTTAATAAAACGACGAAGGTTGCTGCTGCTCATTTGTTTTAAACTCCTACATTGCATTATGTTGTATTAATGGCTTTAATAAGTAAAACAGCCTAGAGTAAAATAAGTCATCCGATATGGGTACCGAACGACAGACGGCGGCGCGGCGCGGCGTTAAAATTTTAAGATAGTTTGAATAATGACAAATCAAAGAAGACGTAAGTTTTAGTGAAAGCACGTATCAAATTGAATTTAATTTATAACTATAGTTACTAAAAAGCATAAGATAGTAATGATAAGTGACTTACCTAGAAAAGCGATGGAAGTGTTGTGAAATATTTTATCGTTTCGACACCGTACAAACAGTATTTTACCTTCGGTTGATTACTAAAAGTTGGACTTATGAGATGACTGTAACCGAATCCAAACTAAGAATACAAACTTACACTTTTACACTTTTTAATCCGGACACTTTTGTTGCAACGACAGTCGAAGAAAAATTAAATAACTAACTGCCATGTATTGCATAAAATCGCAAAGCTTCACTCTCAGTTTGAAATTTCGACGCAGATTTCAAATGTTTTCATGGATGACTATGATTGACTTGTTGGAAAGAATACGGTGGTAGAAAATTCTTAGAAATTGTAAGAATCGACGCAGATTTCAAATTTTTTCGTGGATGACTATGATGTATATGAATATTTGCCATGCATCACACTTTGAAATTTCGACGCAAATTTCAAATTTTTTCGTGGATGACTATGATTGACTTGTTGGAAAGAATACGGTGGTAGAAAATTCTTAGAAATTGTAAGAATCGACGCAGATTTCAAATTTTTTCGTGGATGACTATGATGTCTATGAATATTTGCCATGCATCACATTTTGAAATTTCGACGCAGATTTCAATTTTTTTCGTGGATGACTATGATATCTATGACTATGACTATTTGCCATGCATATTACCTATATGATGTATATCTGAAGAGTATGAATTTTGCCGCCCTTTGAACTAGCCGCCCGGGCATAGGCCCCGGTCTGCCCCCCCCTAGATCCGGGGCTGTTTACGAGTATATATCGGGTGATTTTTTTGAGGTTAGGATTTTCATGCATTAGTATTTGACAGATCACGCGGGATTTCAGACATGGTGTCAAAGAGAAAGATGCTCAGTATGCTTTGACATTTCATCATGAATAGACTTACTAACGAGCAACGCTTGCAAATCATTGAATTTTATTACCAAAATCAGTGTTCGGTTCGAAATGTGTTTCGCGCTTTACGCAAATTTTATGCGTTTTTTTTTAAAAAAAAGTTCTCAAGCTCTTAAAAAATCACCCATTATGTATTTATTGTCCTCCATTGAAAAGAGGACATTGTTTAATATAATGGGTGATTTTTTAAGAGCTTGAGAACTTTTTTTAAAAAAAAACGCATAAAATTTGCGTAAAGCGCGAAACACATTTCGAACCGAACACTGATTTTGGTAATAAAATTCAATGATTTGCAAACGTTGCTCGTTAGTAAGTCTATTCATGATGAAATGTCAAAGCATACTGAGCATCTTTCTCTTTGACACCATGTCTGAAATCCCGCGTGATCTGTCAAATACTAATGCATGAAAATCCTAACCTCAAAAAAATCACCCGATAGAATTCAATATCTGAATTATTCTATAAAAACAATACATTTTTAAAAAAGTGCTAACGAAACAGAAGTTTTCATTAATATAGCTAACAAATTAAATGTTGGTAAAGACATTGCGCCAAGAAAAACCTTCAGATGCAAAGAAGAAAAGCTCCAACGTCTGTCTGCTCTATCGTTTGAGTTTGACTCAAACCATAAAAATATAGTGTGAACAATTTCACAAGGAAAAAATTAAGCAATAGCCAGAACTAAGAGTTGTATTTGATGGGTTGGCAATATTACCACCAGAAGTGAGCTTAAACCAACTAATGTTAGTAGGCCCTGCACTACAAGATATCATCAATTCTGATGCGTTAGAGGAAACACAAATACGTTTTTACTACTGACGTAAAAAAATGTACCACTGAATCGAACTCCACGAAGATAAAATAGAATTCTGTACTCATTTTTCTTTTTAAATTCATTTTTATTAATTCAATCTTAAACCTATCTTAAAGCTAGACAAAAATTCATAAAACTAGCCTTATTAACCATACTTACAACTAACTTACTGGTCCCATACGGACACTCGAGGTCCTTAAAATAAAACTAAAAACTAATTTAAACTACCTATTCTACCTATAAACTACTTAAAACTAGAACAACCACAGCAGCAAATCTAACTACCTAACATTTTTGTTCGATTTTGATTTTGCGTTTTCTTTTTTTTTTCATGTCCTTCTTTTTTATTTTTTTTTTTAATTTTTTTTTATTTTTGTGTCACTCGAACGAAGTTCTTTCGCTAGGGCGTTGGTAAAATGAGGCCAACGCATCTTACTGTAATTGTAAGAGTGTGTTGCAACGTATTCCTCCAAATCCACTTGTTCGTTCCGAATCTGCATTACAGCAGCCATTCCGCAGTGATCGCTGTCATACTCGACTGACTGTAAGCAGTTTCGAGGGTGGTTACCAACTTTATCTGTAATTGTCAGTCTGATATCGTACAGCAAAAGATCCAGAAAGGAGCCACTTCTTGGATACGATGGCTGTTCGGTAGCCAGCAGGTCGACGCAGTTCTGTATATGGTCGACCCATTAAAGAGTATAAACTTACTACTGTCAACCTAACCTAACCTACTACTGGTGGGCGGAAGTAAAAAACTACGAATTGGTAAGTTCGCGTTTTAATAGCAAGTGAGGTTATTACTATGAGTTTCCGACTTTTATGATAGCCACAGTTATGAGACAGATTATAAGCAGGAACCCAGTAGATCCAAAAAGTGATAACTGATAAATTCGGAGCGTCCTGATTTCTTCCCAGACATTTTCTTGATTCCTTTGAAGCTCTATTGCGTGTTTCAAGCTTGATATGATAGCAGGTACTAAATCGAAGTTATAACAGATGAATTTTTGACCTTAGATGTTCCACGTTCTGTTGATACTTTTCAGTCCAGTATGTTTTTGGTGGGATATATTTTAGCAGCCATGAATCCTTTGGTTTCATTTCATTAAACATGAACTGATCGAAGACCCACTTGTATATAGTGGTTGAAGAGTACACCATTAAGTCTAAAATGACCTTTTCTGGCTACGTGAAAATTCTTCTTTGTTGATTTAATAGTAGTAGTTTTTTTTTGTAAATTAACAAGTTTATAGTCTAATGATGGAATGATGCAAGTGAAATTTTCATTGTTAAAGGTTGGGACTGGCAGCACTAGTTTAAATTCTTCGTTGTACAGAAAAGGCAGAGTAATTTGTGTTATGATGTTTCTACCAGTTACTCTTCCTCTTAAAATAAGGATTGTATATAGTTGTAGTATTGTCTTCTAATGCCTGCCTCTCTCCAGGAATCATCAATGATCGGGGGGTATTTTCAAGTATTTTTGTTAGTTCGTTTTAAAAGTATGTGTTAAAAGCAACATCTCAAGTAATGTGCTCTGAGTCGACTTATAACTTATCACTATAAGGATGGCATTCAGAGCTGCTGATGAAATTAACTATAGGTTTTTGTACCTTTTTGTTTCGTTGGTAAGTTTAGAAACAATTGTTCTTAATAACTAGATTTGTTTCTGATTTTACAATGGTTCTTTTTTGAAAATTGTTACATTTCGACTTTATTTATTTATTAAACGCAGAAAAGACGACGAGTTAAATATTAAAGGAATTGACGACGACGACGACCGACGATAATAAACAAAAAAATGATTTTAATTCTTGACTTGTCAAATTGACATTAACGAAATCAAGGTTACGATATTGCGAGTCGGTAATGTAGTTCAAGGTTTGAGCTAAGGATAGGTTCGGAGAGTAGGAATGGGGACACTGAAAACAATGAGAAATCTCAATGAGATAACTGAGTGATAGGTATTTCTGTTGGGAGAATGGATATTAATTGTTATAAATGTATCCAGAGAATATTTCTTTAGCTGTTTGGCTGAATTTGATTGCTAATTCAGCACGAAATGTTGATAAGAAAGTATTAGCCGAAAGAAAAAGAAAGTTTAAAATCTTTTTCTTTTCGAAAGCCATACACGCCTCTAGAGGAAGTCTTTTATTTTATTAAGGCAACAGACATCGAGTCCAACAATTTAAGTGGAGTGATTCCGACACCAATTCACTTTAATTTTTTATAAGTTTAATTAACTTCCCGAAAATAAGTTTTTTGTAAAAATAAGAACCTACGTTATTAAGAACAAAGACAGAAAAAAGGGTGCGGAAAACAAATTCAGAAAAGATAATGGAAAGGTGATAAGGGAAAAAGAAAGAAATAAAATTTCTTTTTTTTTTTGAAATCACATTCATATATCTATATAAATATATATATATAAATTAAATTCATTTTTTTATCATAAAAATCTAGGAGATTGTCCAAAGAATAAAAACTCAAGAGGAGGGTTTTTTGTTCTTTGTTTCAATAGATAGAAAAGCTAGAAACATAGACCAGAAAACAGCAAGAAGCAAAACGGTTGCAGAGCAGCGGAATCGAAGCAAACCGGTAGCCGTGTTTGTCGAGGCTCCGGTAATTGTAAAAGGGCTGTTAAAGGCACATAGTTCGAATCCTTTAAAATTAAATTTTTTGTACTTCTTTTTTTGTCATTTTTTTATCATTAATTTAATTTGAAAAAAATTGTACCTCGAAGTGCCGGTCGACATCAAAATTTAAAAACAAAAAAATTTTTAATTACGCGAACCGAGTAATAGATATATTTTAATTCGCGAAAGTGATAATCATATATGTATATATGTATATATACATTAAGTGCATATACGAATCAAAGGCACAGGAAAGTGTGCATACCCAATGAAAAAGTTTTACCACCTTATTCTCCTGCAGCAGTGGCCACTACGAATGGAAGGACAGGGATGAGTTTTTATGGCTTTTAATCATACATTTTTTTGATATATATATATATATGCAAATATTCACATACATATATCGATATATATACACAAAATTACTTTCGCGAGGGCGGTTGCGAGTGGATCAAGATCGTAGAAGCTTAGGCCGGAAAATAAATTTTTTTTGTAATCAACTCTATGTTCAAGAACCCATGGTCGAGCTAGCCAAAGGGGTATCTTTCCGGCATTCTGAACCGATGGCAAAATAATCGGTTACAAAATGTTGACAGTTGAGTTAATAATAATCGTCTGATTTTTTATAAGGTTTTTGTACCTTTTTGTTTCGTTGGTAAGTTTATAAACAATTGAACTTAATAGCTAGATTTTTTTCTGATTTTCCAATGGTTCTTTTTTGAAAATGTTGACAGTTGAATTAAGAATATTTTTCATAAGGTCTAGTTTGTGCTTCTCATTTTCCTTTACATTTGCTATTGTTTCTTCATACTTGTCAGCGAATCTTTGGTAAAGTATACAAACAACTCATTGGTTACTGTTTCGATGAAATCAAAAGTCATCATTAGCATTAAGCAGGATTTCATTGTTAACTTCAATTAGTCGAAGTTTGTTGCAATTTTATTTGCCCGAAAATTACTTTTATAATAAATAAAATCAAACGAAATTAAAACAAACTTAAACAAAACGAATTTAACCACGATAGAAATATAAATAGGTAAATTATGCCGAACTGTCAAATAACAGCGGCGAAGAGGCAAAAATTGCAACAGGCAGCAAATTAAGTGCTGCCACCACGACGAGCTCAGAATGGGGTGGGTTCAGCGAATATAAAATTAATCGACGATTCGATTAATTAAGTTGCGTGAAAATGATTTGATATCACTTGATATCAAAATTATTTATTCAATTAGAAATTGCCACAGGGGCGTTCTTACATTAAGTAAGTAAAAGGGCGCCAGCAATTTTTTCCTGAAATGAAAAAAAAAAGAAACAAGGAAATTGCAAACCTTTTTCTGAAAACACCGAAAATAAAAACACCAACGAAAGAAAATACAACCACTATAAAAAGAAAAGAAACAAATGGATACTTTTTCTGACAATTATATTTATTTTAATATGCCGGAGAAACCTTACACTAGTAGGACTAAAACTCCGGATCTTTTCGAAATTAGATAAAAAAAAATTGTATGGACAATGGACCGTTAAGGTCTTAATTCCCACAAGTAAAATTTTGGGATTCCAACAAAAGAATTACAAAAATAAAACGAGCTAACACCAAAACAAAATTTCTACTTATCTTTTCAAATTTCTCCACTATGATCCCCAACTTGCTCCTTTTTTCCTTTCCTTTCCTTTTCTTTTTTTTCTAATTTAGTTTCTCTTCCTTATTTTGTTTCACGACACTATTAACCTTTTCTGATTTTTTTTTCAATCTTTTTATTTCACTCGATCTTTGTTTCGAAATCAAAAAAAACTTTCTGTCTGATCACTTTCAATGTTTGGTAAGAATTGACGGCCAGATTCCAAGATCTGTCCTGTCTCTTCCTTTCATCTCCCGCCATTTTAGCTTTCAGCCAATATGGAGTGGCGGATTTCAATCACATCATCAACAGCCAATCGGAGATCGGCTTGTTGATCTCAACTTGTGATGAAATACTCGCGATCCTGCTTACTCGCCTTTTCCTCTCACAGCTAAATGCAAGTCATCCTGGAATTCGCCGCCCGCTGGATTCACTTCCAGGTCACGTCGATTCCAGGAGCTGCATTCAGCCACCCCCACTGACTACTTGATATCGAACAAAGACTAAGAAATTTAAGATTGAGAAAAATCTTTAACTTAACTTTTACTTTAACTTTAAAACAATCGCGCGAAAGGAAAGAAAAACAAACTAGTAACAATTTTGGATCTGTTAACTAAACCCCGAACTAAGTTACCCGAAACTTAACCGTCCATCAGTCCATACAATTTGTTTAGAGTTTTACAAATAATTAATAATTTAATAGTATAAACGTTAAACAAACAAAATTAGCAATGTAAACAAAAGAAATTAAATATGTACAAAATGAATTTTAACCAAAAAATATAAATTTACAATTTTCATAAAACTTTAAGTTGGGCCGTAGGCCATTCTCCATTTGGAGTGACTTCTCATGAAACTTTACGTATCGACCAGACCGTCCATCTGGTTTGGTTTCACTTCCATGGAAACCATCCTTCTATCGGAATCTGAAACTAAACTTGGTATTATTTTTCCTCACGAAAATGACAGAGAGAACCATGGTCAGAAGGACTATGGCCGTCCCGCTCTCTCTCATCCTCGTGTAGAAGGATTGTGACATTTGTCAAATCGAATATAGTAAATAAAACATCAGTGACGATTGGATGCAAAATGCATCGGTTTTATCAAAAATTAAAATTAAACGTGAAAATTAAAATTAAATGTAAAAAAGAACTTGTTGCGTTTATTTATAACGCAACAAATTCCACCCTTTCCTCCTTGAAAAGGTGTTTGTTTATAACACAAACAAGATTACTTAAAAAGGGACTTCCAATATTTATTCGTTTTCCGCTAATGACGTAAATGGCTTCAGATCTTTTATGTGCCAAGTGCCACGATCTTTGCCGTTGTCATCTACAAGAACATAAGTCCAAGGAGATAACCTTTTGGAGATTTTAAATGGGCCCACAAACTTTGGTGCCAATTTAGCTGTGTAGTAATTTGCAGCATCGGATAAAACAAAATTTCTTCGCCATACGAGGTCATTCGGGAGATATTGAGTATCTCTCCTCCTGAGATTGTATGTCTCGGCGGACTTCTTAACCGCTACTTTTAATTTTGCTGCTATTTCCATTCTCAACTTCTTGAACCGTTCTTCAATGGTTCCTCCTTCGACTCTCCTATTCCCTTCAATACTCTCACTCCTAATACCTTCGTAATTCCCACTCGTTGACATCTCTTTTCCAAAGTTTGCATAATACGGGCTAACACCTAGAACTTCATGTTGGGATGTGCGTATAGCACAAGCTACCTTAGCTAACTGAGAATCCCAGCCTCGGTGATTCTCTGAAACATACGCTCTCAAGGTTGTCTTAATGATTTGATTAATCCTTTCGGCAGGATTAGCCTGTGGATGGTAATGCGGAGTAAACCTAATTTTCGACGAATAACCCTCACAAAGTGTCCTTAACTCCCTACTCTTGAACTGTGGACCATTGTCACAAATGACAATTTTTGGAACTCCAAATAACAGAAAAACATTATCTTCTAATTCTTTACATACCGCCTTTGCGGTGGCTGTCCTAAGTGGAAACAATAAAGGAAATTTGGTAAGGTAATCTACTACTGTTAAAATGTACATAAATCCTCTATTGGACTTAGGTAAGGGCCCTACTAAATCTACACTAATCATCTCCCAAGGAGATGAGGCTCCTACTCTCTCAGTCATAAGACCGGCTGGCTTGTCGTTAATCGGTTTCACCTGTTGGCATATACTACATTTCCTAACATATTTAATGACGTCTGCTCTCATCTTAGGCCAATAATATTTAGCTCCTACTCTCGCGAACGTTTTTCTAACCCCCATGTGTCCCGCTAGTGGACTATCGTGACACTCTTTCAAAACTCCTATCCTATCTTTCTTTCCTACTACTAACTTCCACTCTTCGTTATTCTCGTGCACGATCACATGATTTGACTTTACAAATTTATATAACCTGCCATTGTCTACTCTCCAATTCGGAAAAGCTAACGGATTAGACTCAACTGACGAAACCATCTTAGTCACCCAAGGGTCCTTATCCTCATCTGAAATCCCAGCTAACTCTGGAACTCCCCGAGATAACATGTCTGGTACTACATGTTCTTTCCCTTTCCTATGAATGATTTCAAAATCAAACTGTTGGAGCCGCACTGCCCAACGTGCAAGTCTACCTTGTGGATCTTTGAGATTGCTCAACCAAATTAAAGAATAGTGATCCGTTACGACCGTAAACCGAACTCCTTCGATATAAGGCCGTAACTTCTCGATCGCCCATAAAACTGCCAGACATTCCTTTTCTGTAGTGGAATAATTTTTTTCACATCTATTAAGTGACCTACTTAAATAACAAATGACTTTTTCACCCTCTTCAAATGTTTGGGTGAGTACGGCCCCGATGCCGTAGTCGGATGCATCTGTCTGAACGACAAATGGAAGCTTGAAGTCTGGACATGTCAAAATTGGAGCCGTGATTAAGCATTCCTTTGCTTTCCTGAAACTATCTTCACATTCCTGTGACCAAACGAATTTCCTACTCTTTTTCAACAAATCTGTCAAAGGCCTAACTAATGTTGCGAAATTCGGTACGAAGCGTCTGTACCATGAAACTGTCCCTATGAAACTCCTAACTTGTTTTACATTTTTAGGTGCAGGTATTTTCACCATACTATCAACTTTCTCTGGGTCTTCATGTAACCCGTTTTTGTCGACTACATAACCTAAAAACTTGAGTGAAGGTCTACAAAAATTACATTTGTCGCGGCCTACCTTCAACCCTGCCTCTCGTAATCTCCTAAGAACCTCACCTAAAATCTCTAAGTGTTTTTCAAATGTATCTGTGACGATAATAATATCATCCAGATACACGAAAACAAATGGCTCCAATTCAGGCCCTAACACACTGTCAATGAAACGCTGCCATGTTGCAGGCGCGTTGTGTAATCCAAAAGGCAATCTTTTGAATTGAAAGAGACCCCTACCAGGTACCGTAAAGGCAGTGTACTTCCACGATTCCAATGCCATTGGAATCTGCCAGTAAGCGGACTTAATGTCCAACGATGTTAAGAATTTGGCATTCCTAAGTTTATCTAAAATAGCCGAAATTATCGGCAACGGATACGCATCCCTTTCTGTAACCTGGTTAACCTTCCTAAAGTCGACACAAAACCTAAAACTATCATCTTTTTTCCTAATGAGAACAATTGGGGAAGCCCAAGGACTATTTGATTTCTCAATGACGTCCTCTTCCAACATCTCCTGAAGTGATCTGTCTATATGTTCCTGCATTGCCGGGAAACCGGGTAATATCTTTGTTTAATCGGCTCAGACGAAGTTTTAATGACATGTTCTACCATTGTTGTTACTCCTAATCCCTCTGGCATATTCTTGAAAGCATTCTCGACTAAATTCTTTAGTTTCCCTTTCTGATCCTCGTCTAATTCAGACTCCTCTGTGATAGACGTAGTATCTATCGAAGCCACTATCTCCTGGCTCGAAAAACTCCACATGTTTGAACGTAAATCCGGGACTATGCCCGATAATGCCCAAAAATCGGCACCTAAAATCAACGCATGTGGTAGGTTGGGAATGACTAAGCATTCAATCAAGATTGACCTACTCTCTACAACAATGGGTACTTTAACTATTCCTAACACTCCTATACTTGCACCATCTGCTAAATGAACTTCCCTAACATTTGAACTATCTAATTGTAATCCTACATCTTTTAAAACACGCCATGCGTCCCTACAAATTATCGTTCGCGATGCTCCAGAATCTAGTTATCCTAAAAACCTAAAACCATAAATATTAACTCCTAAAAATGGACGTCTATCTATACCACTAGAATCTAATGTGAAACCTAACCTAACTTTGCAAGCCAACTGGTCGCCAGCAGGCAACCTTCCTAACTCTGACGCCGGCGCTCTTGCCCTGCTGGCCCAAGAGTCCGTTGCCCGTTTCCCGACGAGCAGCGTCTACAATTTTGTCTTGTGGTCCCTATATTACCACAACCAAAACAGCGCCTAGGAGCGGAACAGGTATTAGCGGAATGGCCTTCCCTGTTACACTTAAAACAACGATTGTTTCTATTGGGTGGGGGATCAGGATTAACCGCAGCTCGAGTATCCGATACCGAGGCGATATAAGCAACATCCGGCTCCAAAGCCGACCTGTTGCGATAAGAGGGTGGAGGAACGAAAGACTCGACATTTGCCCTAATGGTTTCCAGCCTTCTGCCCAAGGCCACCAAATCATTGACTGACTTAATGTCAGCTAAACCTAGCTGTGTCTGGTAAAATGGAGCGATATTCTTCATGAGAATAGCCAACTTCCTATTCTCACTCAGAGGCTCCGAAAAACGTTTAAAAAGAGTCTGCATGAGCGCAACGTACATGCCTATTGACTCTTCCTTACCCTGGGTTCGACGCCTGACCTCATCCAACAAGAGATCATCGTAGTTGGAGGGCAAAAACTCCAACTTCAATTCCCTAACCAACTCTTTCCATGTTGAAGCCGTGTCCCTAATCGCCCTAAACCAAAGAAGCGCCTTCCCAGTAAATAAATCCACCGCTGACCTATAAATTGCTTCCTCAGATACACCGCGAGCCTCCCTCAATTCTTCGATTCTTTCAATAAAAGAGTTCACTGATGAACCACACCGTTCACCAGAGAACTGCACGTTCCACTTGTATGGTCGCTCGGGGTTCCGGTCACGGGGTGTATCACCCTGTATTTGGAACCCACTAGAGCTCGTTCGTTGGCCGACTGACGCAGCTGGCGCTTCCAAATCTGCTGTCGACATTGTTGATTGATTATTATTATCATTATTATTATTTACATTTTTAGGAGGTTCCATCACCTCCTCTACCTCGGATAATTTCGCCATCAAAAGCAAAATTTCCCCCCTTAAATCCGCTACCTCGTTAACCTCATCCGAAGATTCAGCCTTAGCCCTAGAGATCCTACCTAACGACCACTCGATTTTTGTCAACACTTTCTGATAATCCGACGACTTCGGATTTTTCGAAACACTTGGAAGCAAATCCCTAATTTCTAAAATTTTCGCCCTAACCGCTTTTGAATCCTCTTCAAATGAATATGGATAGTGAGGACTATCCGAAGAAATTGAACCAGTCCGTTCCAACATGCGACTGGCCCTGAGGGTCATCCTCATCTCGTCCACCTTAGACCCTTCCTTCAGGCCCCTAGCCCGCAACTCATAAACAAGTTCTTCCTTGGAAAGCCTATTAATATCCATCCTAACAAAAAAGTATTTCCAAAAGAAAACTACAACAAAATTTTATTTAAAACCGTTGAAAAACAAAAACACCCTTTAATTGAATCAACCAACGATGACAACTATGCCCAATCAAAATAAAAAAAATTTTAGAACGCTCAATACTAACAAGAAGAACACCTTAGGGAGAAACTCTAATAGCAATAAAAAAAAACAATATGGTAACACCAGAAAAGAGTAATATTGAAATTAATTTTAAGGGCTTATTAAAAAAAATCAATATGGTCACCTCAACAAAAGTTCAAGTAAATTTTAAGAAATCCTAAGAGAAAATCAATACGATAACACCAGCAAAATTATTTTAAAATTAATTTAAAAAAACAAAAAAAAAAAGTTAATATGATAACCCCAGTAAAGAAAAAGAATCAAATAAATTTAAAAAAAAAAAAAAACTAAAAGAAAATCAATGTGATAACACCAGCTAAAATTTTTTTGAAATTAATTTTAAGAAAACAAAAAAAGTTGCTATGGTAACACCAATAGCAATTCAAATAAACTTTAAAATAACCAAAAACCACCAGTAGAAAAAAGAAATAATAATATTCCCATTAATTTTAAGCAATCAAAAAAAATAACTATGGTCACACCAATAAAAGATCACGTAAGAGAAGAAAAAATATTAATGTTCAGATAAATTTTAAGGAAATCTAAAAGAATTAATATGGTCACAATAGCAAAAATTATTTTAAAATTAATTTCGAGAAACGAAATAAAGTTACTATGGTAACACCAATAAAATTTATATTAAAATTAAATAAAATTTCAAAACCGCACGAAAAGAGAACCATCAATAAAAAAAAACTGAAATTATTACCGCCAAAATTCTTATTGAATTCCTATTGAATTGTATATGTATGAATATATGTATATAGGTATGTAGAAGGTCACCTTCAAAAACAACCCCCAAATTTCAAATCACTATTATATATACCTATATATATATAAATAAATATATGTATATATGTATTTTTTAATCAAATTAATAAATTCCAAATTTTATCAAAGAAAAATAAAAAAGATAAAGGAAAAACACTCACTCAATTCAATACCGAAAACCTTTCCAATTAACTGGACAATTTCCACCACTGCTTCAATTCCCAGTCACACAGTTTTTCCGTAATTTATCCTCACCAACCAAATTGGGTTAATTTTTTTTGAAGAAATTTTTCCACAAGAATGAAACAAAATTTTTCCTTTTACAAGCCCCACGTTGGGCGCCAATTTGTTGCAATTTTATTTGCCCGAAAATTACTTTTATAATAAATAAAATCAAACGAAATTAAAACAAACTTAAACAAAACGAATTTAACCACGATAGAAATATAAATAGGTAAATTATGCCGAACTGTCAAATAACAGCGGCGAAGAGGCAAAAATTGCAACAGGCAGCAAATTAAGTGCTGCCACCACGACGAGCTCAGAATGGGGTGGGTTCAGCGAATATAAAATTAATCGACGATTCGATTAATTAAGTTGCGTGAAAATGATTTGATATCACTTGATATCAAAATTATTTATTCAATTAGAAATTGCCACAGGGGCGTTCTTACATTAAGTAAGTAAAAGGGCGCCAGCAATTTTTTCCTGAAATGAAAAAAAAAAGAAACAAGGAAATTGCAAACCTTTTTCTGAAAACACCGAAAATAAAAACACCAACGAAAGAAAATACAACCACTATAAAAAGAAAAGAAACAAATGGATACTTTTTCTGACAATTATATTTATTTTAATATGCCGGAGAAACCTTACACTAGTAGGACTAAAACTCCGGATCTTTTCGAAATTAGATAAAAAAAAAATTGTATGGACAATGGACCGTTAAGGTCTTAATTCCCACAAGTAAAATTTTGGGATTCCAATAAAAGAATTACAAAAATAAAACGAGCTAACACCAAAACAAAATTTCTACTTATCTTTTCAAATTTCTCCACTATGATCCCCAACTTGCTCCTTTTTTCCTTT
Source organism: Eupeodes latifasciatus (assembly GCA_920104205.1). Lineage (NCBI taxonomy): Eukaryota > Metazoa > Arthropoda > Insecta > Diptera > Syrphidae > Eupeodes > Eupeodes latifasciatus. The sequence continues at coordinate 220,929,419 of OV049924.1, forward strand.
CCTTTCCTTTTCTTTTTTTTCTAATTTAGTTTCTCTTCCTTATTTTGTTTCACGACACTATTAACCTTTTCTGATTTTTTTCTCAATCTTTTTATTTCACTCGATCTTTGTTTCGAAATCAAAAAAAACTTTCTGTCTGATCACTTTCAATGTTTGGTAAGAATTGACGGCCAGATTCCAAGATCTGTCCTGTCTCTTCCTTTCATCTCCCGCCATTTTAGCTTTCAGCCAATATGGAGTGGCGGATTTCAATCACATCATCAACAGCCAATCGGAGATCGGCTTGTTGATCTCAACTTGTGATGAAATACTCGCGATCCTGCTTACTCGCCTTTTCCTCTCACAGCTAAATGCAAGTCATCCTGGAATTCGACGCCCGCTGGATTCACTTCCAGGTCACGTCGATTCCAGGAGCTGCATTCAGCCACCCCCACTGACTACTTGATATCGAACAAAGACTAAGAAATTTAAGATTGAGAAAAATCTTTAACTTAACTTTTACTTTAACTTTAAAACAATCGCGCGAAAGGAAAGAAAAACAAACTAGTAACAATTTTGGATCTGTTAACTAAACCCCGAACTAAGTTACCCGAAACTTAACCGTCCATCAGTCCATACAATTTGTTTAGAGTTTTACAAATAATTAATAATTTAATAGTATAAACGTTAAACAAACAAAATTAGCAATGTAAACAAAAGAAATTAAATAGGTTAGGTTAGGTTAAAGTGGCTGTTGGTTTGGGACGACCAACACACTTAGACCAAAGTATGGTCCGTTGTGATACCACATGGATCAGTTAATCAGCTTAACTCGTTGAACCAATTGGAGCTTCGAATGAAGCGTAGGAGACAACTAATGTCTGAATTTTTTAGATCGCTGGTATCGTTAAAGTAGTAGTCTCCAAGGTGGATTCTACGTCTTTGTGATAAGGCAGGGCATGTGCACAGAAGATGAGAGATTGTCTCCTCTTCTTCCTCGTCCATGCAACTCCTACAAAAATCATTTGCAGGGGCTCCAAGTCGAATAGCATGCCTTCCTATTAAGCAGTGCCCAGTCAGGACACCTATAACGTAGCTAATGTGCAATCTACTCAGAGAGATTAATTGTTTTGAGCGCTTGGTGCTAAGATTAGGCCAAATTCGTTTAGTCGCTACACAGGTGGTGGTGTTATTCCACCTGAAGTTTGTTTTCTCTATGGTATCTTGCTTTAGCATGAGTTTACATGTAGCTAAGGGGATACCTACGCTAGCATTATGAGCCAGCAGAGGTAAAGTTGTTCCGCTTTTTGCAAGTTCGTCAGCTTTGCAATTTCCTGGAATGTCTCTATGGCCCGGCACCCAGAAAAGGTGAATTTTGAACTGTGTAGCCATCTCCGTAAGAGATGATCGACAATTTAGGGCTGTTAGTGAATTTGTAGAGACAGAGTCTAAGGATTTTAACGCAGCTTGGCTATCCGAGAAGATGCGTATATCATTAGTTGATATAACGTTTTCTCTAAGCCAGGATAGGACTTCTTTTATAGCCAGGATTTCAGCTTGGAACACGCTACAATGATCGGGTAGACGAAAGGAGAGACTTAAGTTAAGTCTATCTGAGTATACGCCACCACCAACCCCATCCTCCGTTTTTGATCCGTCTGTATAAAAGTTTATAGGACCATCGTTCAAAAATGATGTATTCTCCCAAGAAGATCTGGGAGGTATAGTCACCTTGAAGCTATAGTTATTAAACTGAGGATGGGATATGGTGTAGTCAATATTACTACTTATAGTTCTGAACGAGTTCAAAATAGTGGTGTGGCCAATTCCATTATTGATCCACAGAGAGGAGGCTTGAAGCCGTATGGCAGTGTTAGCGGCCGTTTGCTTGCTGAAAAAGTCCAGCGGTATTAGATGGAACAGAACATCTAGTGAAGCGGAGGGGGTGGAGCGAAGTGCTCCTCCCATACACAGGCAGGCTGTTCGTTGGACTTTGCTGAATTTATCGCGATTTGTCGCTGTATCTAGCGCCGTCCACCATACCGCTACTCCATAAGTAAGGATCGGTCTTATGACCGACGTGTATAGCCAGTGTGTAATGCGGGGCTGTAGGCCCCATTTATTACCAATGGCCTTTTTACAGGAGAACAGGGCTACTGTGGCCTTGTTTATTCTCTCTTGAATATTAGGTTTCCAACTTAATTTCTTGTCTAAAATGAGACCCAAGTATTTTGCTTGATCAGAGAATTTAAGTGGTACACCGTTTATGAGGGGAGGGTCAATGTATGGAACTTTGTATTTCCTTGTGAAGAGGACAAGGTCGGTTTTTTGTGGGTTAACGCCTAGTCCACACCGATTAGCCCATCTGGTGAGCTTATTTAAAGCGTTTTGTAAGAGTTCTTTTAGTATATTGGGATGTTTACCCGTTACTGCAATAGCAACATCGTCCGCATAGGCAAACACTCTGTATCCCTCTCTTTCTAGAGTAGTTAGTAATTCATTTATTACTAAGTTCCAGAGGAGAGGGGATAGGACACCACCTTGTGGCGTACCTCTGCTGACACCCCTTTGTGTAGTAAAATCGCCCAGTTTTGAATTGATAATCCTGCTTATCAGCATCTGATTAATCAATTCGCTGATCGACTTATCTACCTTCAGAGATGCCAATACACGTGCAATTGCAGATGTGTCGACATTGTTAAATGCACCTTCTATGTCTAAGAAGGCAACTAAGGTGTACTCTTTATGATGGAGGGAATATTCGATTGTACGTACTATACTGTGTAGAGCCGTTTCAACTGATTTCCCTTTGTGGTAGGCATGTTGAGCCTTTGAAAGGAGGGACTTATCAATACTTGCCCTTAAGTGAATATCGATCAAACGCTCAAAAGTTTTGAGAAGGAATGATGATAAGCTGATAGGTCTTAAGTCTTTAGGGTTTACATGACTGGATTTTCCAGCTTTTGGAATAAAAACAACTTTAACTTGTCTCCAAGACATCGGGATGTATGCCAAATTAAGGCAACCCTTGAAGATGTTTTCTAGGATGGGTATTAGAAAACTTGCATTTTCTTGCAGTTCGGCTGGAATTACACCATCCGGACCAGCAGATTTGTATGGTTTAAAGCTGTTAATAGCCCAATTGAGTTTTTCCCTAGTGACTAGACCTTGTGGGGGTTGTAAAGTATTGTCACCATTATTAAGTGCAACGTTATTAATAATATTAGAGCTACCAGGAAAGTGGACGTCTAGTAGCAAGTTGAGCGATTCTTCGCTTGAATTGGTCCAGAGGCCAGAGGCGTTTTTCAAGCAACTTGGCATGATTGGATTTTTGGAGAGGATTTTGCGCAGCCTGGATGCTTCGGAGCAATCTTCAACGTTACTACAGAAGTTTCTCCAAGATGATCGTTTGGTTTTCCTCAGTTCTTTTTTATAAATCTTCAGTGATTCTTTATATGAATCCCAGTCAGACATGTCTCTAGAAGCTTTGGCTCTGTTAAAGAGTTTTCTGCATTCTTTTCGAAGTGGATCCAGCCCTGAGTTCCACCAGTGTGGCTTCTTTTTACCTCTTACTTGTATAAGAGGGCATGCAGTATCTAGAGCTTTGTTTAGGGCTAATGTTAGATTATTGACTTTGTCGTCAAGATCTTCGATGTTGGAGGGAGTATTAAAAAGTTCAGGTTTTATTAAACTATTTAACGTTCTCTTATATTTTGGCCAATTTGTTCTTTTCAGATTTCGAAAGATCGGTTGGCAAGGTGGTTCATTTATAAAGTCAAACTGGATGTATCTATGATCAGAAAAAGAGTGATCTTTAGATACCTTCCAGTTCAAAATATTATTATTAATGAATTCGGAGACAAGAGTTATATCTAAAACTTCTTGTCGATTTTTAGTAATAAAGGTTGGCTCATTACCAACGTTACTTACGAGTAGGTTAGTGTTAAGAATATAGTCGAAAAGAGACTCACCTCTGTCGTTTATATCCGTGCTACCCCATACTGTATGGTGGGCGTTAGCGTCACTACCGATGATGAGGCCAATGTTGAGCCTTTGTGCTTCAGTTATCAGACTCTCCAGAGTATCTCCCGGGAGAGGGCCAAGATGGTCGTGGCCAAGATACGCCGACGCCAGCCAGAATGTTCCTCTGGCTGTTTCCAGACTTGCGGCGGTGGTATCTCGATCGCTGAAATTAGGGAGTAAATATACATTTAGGCTGCGTTTTACTAATATGCAAGATCTGGGTTCATCCTCACCTGATGCATACAGCACGCAGTATTTGGGAGTCCTGATTCCTCGAACAATGGATTTAACAATCCAGGGTTCTTGAATCAGGACAATATCTTCATCGCTGCTGGATAGGCGAAGAAGAAGGGAAAGAAATTAAATATGTACAAAATGAATTTTAACCAAAAAATATAAATTTACAATTTTCATAAAACTTTAAGTTGGGCCGTAGGCCATTCTCCCTTTGGAGTGACTTCTCATGAAACTTTACGTATCGACCAGACCGTCCATCTGGTTTGGTTTCACTTCCATGGAAACCATCCTTCTATCGGAATCTGAAACTAAACTTGTTATTATTTTTCCTCACGAAAATGACAGAGAGAACCATGGTCAGAAGGACTATGGCCGTCCCGCTCTCTCTCATCCTCGTGTAGAAGGATTGTGACATTTGTCAAATCGAATATAGTAAATAAAACATCAGTGACGATTGGATGCAAAATGCATCGGTTTTATCAAAAATTAAAATTAAACGTGAAAATTAAAATTAAATGTAAAAAAGAACTTGTTGCGTTTATTTATAACGCAACAAATTGGTGTTTAAATTGAATCAACGTTTTTCATTGTTTATTTAACTTCTACAAGATCTGTTTATATGAAGAATGTTTCCATTGATTTCATTTGTTTAGTAAAAGTTTCATGCTCATTCAAGTGGTTAATCAAGTGAAAAAACACAATCATCTTCTAGGAAGAAGAAATTAAATTTGCTTGTCCTACATCTTCAAAACAAATTCCTGGCTGACTTGCAAATAGTGTGATTTTGACTTCATGCTGTTAGGGAAGGAAGTTGTCACGCTCAGTGTTCCGAATAGCATGAATAGCCAAAAAAATGGCTTTGCTAGATTTGTTGATACGTTTATTCTTCGGACTTGTGAATCTATAAGAAATCTACACAATTTAGTGATGGGCCGTTTAAAATGTTTTGTTACAAACTGCATTCTCGACGGAATGTCTAATTATTTATTAAATATATAAAAAACAACGATATAAAAATTAAAGAAAACCGACGACGACCAACGTAAGCAAACAAAAAAATGATTCTGATTTTGATTGTTGACATGTCGAAATGACATAAGCCGGGATCGAGATCTACGATATTGCAAGTCGTTAGTGTAGGTCGATATTTGTGCAAAGGATAAGTTCGGCGAATAGGGACTTGGGACATTTAAAGCTATTGAGAAATCTTAATGATATAAGTGAGCGATAGTTCTTTCGGGAGAATTAGCAGTTGATTGTTTTAAAATGTGGCCAGAGAGGCTGTTATTTTAGCTGTTTGGCTGAATCTTTTCGGTAACTAAGCCCAAAATTTTGATGGGTATAGTGTTAGCCGAAAGAAAAAGAAATTTCAAATCTTTTTCTTTTGAAATCAACACACCCTAAGATCCAGTCCATTTTGAAGTAAGGCAACGGTCATCTTATTGTATTTCGACCGGTATTAATTTAAATCGATTGTAATACGGTCATTTTAAACTTTTTAAAAGGAATATTTAAAATTTATAATAAGAACTCACCAAGTAAAAGTGCGGAATTCGAAAGCCAGAAAAGGTAACGAATAAGTGATTGAATTAAAAATATTAAATCCCATACTTATATACAGGGTGTCCCATAAGTAATGGTCCAAACTGTATATGATAAATGGTCAGGTCATGACCTACCAGAATTTGGTAACTTGTCTATACCGCATCCCAACGGTTTTCGAGTAACGGTTGTTTTAATGAAATTTTCAAAAACACCTACTTTTAGTCGGTTTTTCAATCACCCTGTCCACAAATGATTTTTGTTTTTACTATATGTTAATATTTTACAATTATGAATAAACATTCAATATTGTTGCATTTAAAAAATTTCAATTTTCGGCTCTATTTTATTTATTTATTTATTCATCAATCAGACAAAAATATCTTACAGACTACTTGAAAATAACTTACATAAATAAAAATAAATATATGTACATATGTATATGGGTATGTACATTGTACATAGTATTTTGCTTATTTCAAAAATTAATTATAAAATGACGTTGTAGATTACATTTAAGGGTAGAACGATTACTATGAAAGTCAAAATCAAAAACACAAGAAATACGATTAACTTCACGGACACAGCGAGTTACTGGCTCATTTTTGGAATAATTTGTCCTATGATCGCTTTCAAAAAATAAAAATCTAGTCCTCAGAGGACGACTTGGAGCATACAAATCAATTAAAGACAGAAGCGAAGATTAATTAATACGATAAGACAAAATATCACTTACCAACAATACAGAGTACATTTTTCTACGGTTTTCGAGTGACTGAATATCAATTAGCTTACATCTAGTTGAATAAGAGGGCATTTCAATATTCCAACCAAGTTTCCAAATAACGAACCTAGTGAACTTTTCCTGAACATTTTCAATTCTAGTAGAATGAATGTTGTAATGAGGGTTCAATGAGGGTTTTGCAATGATGTATTCGATATGTTTTATTAAGTGTAATTTACAATCAAATATTATTCCCAAATCTTTTTTTTCAAAAACTCTTTCTAGAATATTATTGTTTATTTTGTAGTCGAAATTGATTGGATTGGCAATACGCGAAAAAGTAAAACACCGACATTTGGAGACATTCAAAAACAAGTCATTAATGGTGCACCAATTAGTTAAACAATCAAGATCGTCTTGAAGTAGATGGCAGTCGCGAGAGGATTTAATGCTTTTAAAGAATTTAAGATCGTCCGCAAAAAGAAGGCGGTGTGAGTTTTTAAAAACGTTAGGCATGTCATTAATAAAAATCAAGAACAATAACGGTCCAAGATGACTACCTTGCGGTACGCCAGAGGTTACCAAAAAAGGAAAAGATTGAATGTTATCTATGGAAACAATTTGATAACGTTTCGTTAAGTAGGAAGAAAGCCATGATAGCATAGCAGAGTGAAAACCGGCGCTTTTTAGTTTAGATATTAGTATCAAATGATTCACTCTATCGAACGCTTTGGCAAAATCTGTGTAGATGACATCAACCTGAAAACCTTCTTCTAGTTTATTGAGGACATAATTTGAAAATAGAGAAAGATTGGTGGAGGTGGATCTTCCCCCCACAAACCCATGTTGGTAAGGCGATATTATTTCTTTGAACCAAAACGATAATTTATCGTATACAATCTTTTCAAAAAGTTTGGGTATCGCTGAGAGTTTGCAGATCGGGCGATAGTTTGATATTTCCTGTTTAGAACCTGATTTGTGTATTGGACTAATGAAGGATTTCTTCCACTCAGAGAGAAATTTTCCTTTAGAAAGAGAATTATTAAAAATAATTGTTAAAGGTTCAGAAAGTGCAGATGCACATTTTTTTTAAATAACTGGAAGAATTTCATCTGGACCAGCACTTTTATCGCAGCTTAAGCTACGTAATGCATTTTCAACTTCATTTGAACTTATATTCAAAAATCCAATACTTAATGGAGTTTCGGAATTAATTGTTTGTAAAGGATATCCCTTTGGAGAAGTATAATTTGATTGAAAATAAGCTGAAAAAACATTACAAATAGATGCAATATCGGAGTATGTGTCACCCATATACTGCATTATGAAAGACCAGAAACTTTTACTATTATGCTTTAATTCTCTCTCTATTGAATATATATAATTGTTATAAAGAAACTTATTTAGAACATTGAATTCTCTATCCAATTGGGTATAGCTGAATTTAAGAAAAGAATTATCTAATGAATTTCGATATAGCTTATAAGCTTTGTTCTTTTTATTGCTAAGGTTACATAACCTTTTATTGAACCATGGAGGTTTCGAATTACATTTAATAGACAATTTCGGCACGAATGTATGAATTGCACTTTTCAACGAGTCAGTAAAAAATTTGTATGAAACCGATAAATCAGAATAATTAAGCTGAGAATTCCAGTTAAATTGAGACATATAACTCACTATGCCCTGAATATTAGCCTTGTGGTACATTAATCTAGATTTATTAGAACATTTATTTTTAAAATATTCAATATATTCAAAACAAATAGATAAAGCTTTATGATGTATTGAATTCGGAGCAATAGGAGAAATTGAATTACTAACGGAGATTTTTAACTCCTTATTAACAAAAATTAAGTCTAACAAGCGATTCAAATCGTTTTTACAATAATTTACCTGGATTAGATTGTGACACAAAAAAGAGTTAACAACCTCCGTTTCATAATCCAATTTTACATTGAATGGAACTAAATTAAGGTCATCCGAATCATTTATCCAATCAACGTTGGGCAAATTAAAATCACCAAGAATCATTGAACTTTGATTGTCTTTAATTTTAGATAAATAAAATAAACAATTGTTTACATGGACTTTGTATAGTTCTAATGAACTTTTTGGAGGAATGTAACTAATAATTAATAAGATTTCAGATTGATTATTAAAATTAACTTTGACAATAACTTGATCAATATCATATGAAGTGGGAGCACTGGTGACATGTGAAAGCAGCTGGATGCAAAAAAACGTAGATCGAATAGCAAGTAACACACCCCCACCTCTTACAAGTCCAGTGGTGTGTGAACAACGATCTTTGCGGAAGATGTTGTAATGATTTGTGTTAAAAATGTCTGTATTATGATGAGCATCAGTCAACCAAGTTTCAGTTATTGCAATAAAATCATATTGTTGTGATGATGACGACAGAAACATTTGTTGTAATTTAGTACGCATTCCACCTATGTTTTGGTAATAAATAACCAAAAAACTGATTGAGCTGAAGAAGTGTAGAATGGGAAAGAGAAGATTGAGAGTATGATGTTGTTTTTGCTGTTTGCGATGATTGTCACTGAGAAGGCTGATGTGGCGATTGAAATGACTCTTGTTCTTGTAATTGCATTGACGGTGCGGGTGAGGGTGGAGGTGCAGTTGATATTGTTGTTGGTGGTGGATTGGCAGTTGCTATTGTCGTTGGAGGAGGTGAAGGTGTTATTGTTGTTGTTGGCGAAGTGTTCTCGATTTGTTTATGTGTGATAAATTCTTTTACTTGAACAAAGGAACCCCATACAGACGGGTCAAGAACAAGGAAAAATTTATGTGAAGGTACACTGAGTTTAAAAGTAATGAATTTAAGAGTCGATAAATCTGCATCTTTTTTAATGAGAGCATAACATTTTAACTCTTCCTTTGGAATATTAGTTTTTTGGGAGATGCTATCAACAATGTCGCTAGATTTAGCGTTTTTATCGAATCTTGACAAATGAAGCCATTTTAAGTTTGGGAGAGCACAGAGAGAAGAAGGGTCACTTCCCAAATTTTTTTTATTCTTGAAACACTTGTTGTTTGTTGGTACATTTTGCAAGTTATTGTTTACATATGGAGAATTCCCCTTGATTGGTTGAAGAGTAGATAGAAAGGCATTTGATAGATTTGACGATGATGAAGGAGGTAACGATGATGACGATAATGATGATGATGATAAAGATGATGATGACGATGACGATGACGATGAAGATGATGATGATGATGATGAAGAAGATGTTGATGGAGGTAATGAAGCGGCTGCGGCAGCAGCAGCAGAAAACGAAAGAGGCAATGACATTAATGATGGAATTGAGATAGAATCAGTTATTTGAGTGTATGGAATCTCATTGTTTTCTATTGTTGCACTTATACTACTTAATTCCGATTTTTTTTGCCGTTTTACGGGGAGGGGAACAACTATTAAGAAGTAGTTTAAGAGAGAAAAGTTAATTTTTTATTTCAAGAACAGTGTTAGAGAGATCACGAAAATTATTGAGAAATGATGAGAAGTTTTAATCTGCGCACGAATTGCATTTCCAAAAGAAGTTTTGATTTGATAAAGATTTAAAATCACTGTCGGAAATAGCAACGCAGTTTTTATGAAATACACGACCACAAAATAAGGCGCACTCGATAACTTCAATGTTTTTAGATCGTTTATTTATTGAATTATCGCAAGTAGCGCACGTCTTAGACATTTTAATTAGAGAGTAAAATCGACTGATTTGGTCGATTTGGACTACTGGACTACTGCATATTTTGCAAAATATTAGTAGTTAAAATCATATTCTTATCAAACTTAATTTTTTACATCGAACTTTAAAATAGTTTTATTTAAAAAAATCATATAACACAATACTGGTTATTGTTTTTAAAAACTTGCTTGATTTTTTAGCTTTTCAAAAAGGTATAGAACATTACAAACCTAGCTTTGGTTCAAAAGTAATAAGCATTTTAATTTAATAAGTCACCAATATAAAAAGAAAAAAATGTGTTTCTGTTAGAATTTTGTATTACATCACTAGAGACATCTTGTTTCCAATTCATTGAATTAGTCTTATCATGTGAGTACCCCCAAACTAATTTTTGTTTAGTTTAGTACAAGCAGCAATGGCGATCTTTTTCCTTATCAAGCAGCGCTTCGTAACGACTACTACTACGTCTAGTACTTGGACTAACGCTTTTATTATTTTAACCAGAAATAATATGGCTGTTTGTATTATCGCCATTAAATAGTGACAATTATTTAGAATTTTTGGAAAACAGAATCTGTTTATTATTGGATGATATTCCTCTCGCCCTGCTCCAGACCATGTGGTTTCAGCAAGATGACAGTTTTTAAAACGTTGTCGAGCATGTTTAAATGCAGGAGGAGGGCATTTCGAACAATTGCTATAAAAATATACAGAGATCAGGAACAGGAGGGTTTTTCGAAGTTCTTTGTTTCGCTAGACAAAAGTCTAGAAACATCAAAACCTAGCATGAATGCTAAAACGATCGCAGAAGCAGTGAAATCACAGCATACCGGTAGCCGTGATTGTCCAGGCACCACCGCCGGTTGATAGGAACAGTTGCATCAGTCGTTCTTTGACTTCCAAAGTGTGAAGAATTGTTTTTATATTTATTTCAAACTTAAAATAGTGCAAGTGATTAGTAACAAGTAAAGTTGGCAATTTGCCACCATCAAAATTAACAATCGATAGCCCAGTGGAGGTGGCATCCAAAGTCGTTATTTAACTTCCAAGCCATAGAGGAAATATATTATCTAGAGTCCCGACTTAATGGGTTTGCTCTCTTTCGGCCTACAAGCTAAATTGAGAGGATTTTGTCCATAAGGATAAGCATGTGTTAGTTGTCCCGTGCATTTCTTATGGGAAAAAGCCATTATGAATGTAGTTGTTATGGAATTTGTGCCCATATTGCTCAACAGCGGGGAAAAAAACTATGAGGTGAACTCAGCCGTTCAAAAAAGAGATCCGTTGAATTCAAAAATTGAAAAATTAATGCAATATGTAAAGAAAAATTAATTTTGCAACTTCCTTTCAGTGAAAACTGTACTAAAAATAATATTTGACTGCTTTTGGCATACAAATTCTGTGGTTTTTATGAAAAGTTTCGCTAAACAAAAAAAAATCATGCAGAAAGTATAGGCGCACCATAGAACTGTAATGCGAACGTGGCCTAATTTGAGTTTAACCCAGTTTTGACAGATTAACAGCGAGGTGAGTATTTTGACAATTCTACGAAAATGAAAAAAAAAATATAATGTTTTTGATTGCGATCAACAAGAAGTCTAGACTCAGACTGCAGACAATAAATATAAATTCAAATTAATCAGAATTCAATTTTTTAAAAATACTTTTTAATAATCTTTTTGAAGCGTTTTTTCTCTCTTTACAGGTAAGTTGGTTTTTAAATATATCTTAACATAATCATGCTTTTTTATAGATATACAAATTATGTTTCGGTTCTGGCCAATTAGTAGGTATTCTCGTGAAAAAAGTTTCGAGTTTTAGTTGGGTTGTGCACTGGCAGTGGGTAGAGTGGTGTTTTGTGAGCCACAGTAGCTGCTTCGTCGGCATATTCGTTTCCTTGAATTCCTGTGTGACCGGGGGTCCACATTACTTTTAGTTTTGTTGGTGAACGAATGAGAATGTATCTAATTTGTTGTTGTAATGTATTTTCCCTTTCTTTTTTAGAGAAGTTTTTGTTCATTCGTTGGAAGTCGGCGTCGGCGACTCGGATGCCTCATCTTCGATCAAAAAGCAAACTGTCGCATTCCCAAGCACTCTCACAGAGACCCTCTCCGCCGATCACACTCAAAAGTTGACGATGAAAGTCGCTCTCGTCGATGACGGCATAACAAAGATGATGACCGTCCATCAGGCATTTGTGCGTCTAGCCAACCAGAACACTGACGAAGAGATCATCTATGTCGCTGAGCAGGACTCCTCGAAGGCATACAAATTTGACATGGATGTTGGTGCTCGAGGAGGAGACTTTGGATACAAATCGGGAGTCTATAAGTTGGAGTTGATTGTGGGTGTTCGCTTTCGAACTCCTTCAAATGGCATCTGGCCAATGTGCAACTGAAATTCTCCCAAGACGCTCGAAAGGGTAAGTCTTTAAAATTTGATGATATGTTTCTCTCTTCAAGTTTCTCTTTCTCATCTTTCAGATAACCAATCTCAGACAATTCGTGCCCCAAGGCCAGACATCGTACATCAGTTCCGTGTGCCTAAGAAGCGTCCACCGCGCCTGGTGTTCGACATTTTCACCGGCCTCTGTCTGACTCAATTATTGTTGCTGTTCATTTTATGGGCAAAACTTGGCATCAATGTGTCGAACTTCACCTTCAGCCTGAGCACGATTGGATTCCATCTCGGTTTCGGAGCCATTCTTGGCCTATTCGGTCTTTTCTGGTTGAGATTGGATATGTTCCAGACAATTCGTTTGCTCATTCCCATTGCTGCGGTGACATTCATGTGTGGTAATCGACTTTTGCGGCGAATTGCTGGACAAAAGTGTTCGCAGTAAGATTTTCCATAAATTATAATTCCAACTAAATACAAACAAATTAAAAAAAAAACCCTTCATCACGATTGTTGCCCAGTTGATGAGTCCTAAGAGTTCTTTAAAGAAAAAAAAACAAACAAACAAACAAAAGCTGTTCATGAGTAACAGTTGAATTAATGTCACACAAAACTACAAAAGTAATTCAAAGAAGGAAGGTGCAGCCTCCGAAGCACGAAAAGAAGAAAGAAGCATTTAAGTAGAATTTTTCTTCTGTTAGACTTTTTTTCTAATTTTAATTTCATCACTTAAGTTAATCTAATTCAGAGCTGGGTCTTAGGAACTTCTGTTTGATTGAAGATTCCTTTGCATAGCATGTCTTTTTTTTTTAAGGAACAATAAAAAAAGTAAATAAAATAAATGAATTAATTGTTTTCAATTTACTTAGGGAAACTACTATGATTAAAGTAAGTGGAAGTTTTGTTGGCTTATGAGGCAATGGGTTGCAGATTCCAGATTTTTATGAGTGAACTGATGATGAGGTTTTCAAAAGTGATTTATTTTAATGTATGTACAGTAGCTCCCGCGACTAATCGGACAAAGCAAAAATTCTGGTGTTCGGAACTAATATTTTGTGGACGGTAAAATGTATCAAATGGCTAAATCAATATTTTAAAACAACATTTGGGCACCGAGCAATATTCGCAATATTACACAAGGTTGTTTTGTGATTCGTCAAAACTTCGTTGGTTATTGTGAACGCGATTAAAGTTTAAAAAATAGAAACTACTCAGATAAAAGCTGTATCAGTCAGCTAGCTCTGGATCATATACTATAAGAGACCCTCCGCTTCTTCAAAGAGTTAATGTATTGTTGCCTTCGTTTATGAAGAATTCTGGCTTTCGAGTTCTTGGAAATTTTCGAACGTTAATTATTAGTAATTAAATGTTTTTATTTCCAACATAATAACGAAAAGTTTACATTTTTTTAAATTTAATTTTGAATTCAATTATTATGTTTAAAATACAAAACTAACGACACAGTGACAAAGCTTATCTGTGAAGTAGTTTAATTTAAATTAATTTTAGTGATGAATGTTTAAAAAAAAAACTTTGATTGGTTAAATTTTCTCACAAGTTCATTTCGGTATGGTAAAGTTACAGTGATGTAATAGTTTAGCTTTAGATTATCGAAGTCTTGTCATTTCTTTCCATTTAATAAACGTATGTTAAGCTGGTTCTCCCAAAGACGCTTAAACGAAATTATCTATTCTTCCCTTAAGTAGAGTCAATAATGAAGTTTCCTTTTGCCAAAAACTTTTCCCGTTTAGACTAAATATGTCACACTGGTCCTTTTGGATTAAGATGTTTTTTTACTCGTGTAATGCCTTTTTACTTGCGTCATATAGGAACTTTATGGCAAGTTTTGCATTCATAAAAAAATTCGAACTCCAGATTTTAATCAAACAAGACATTATGATGATAGAGAATTCGAAAAAAAAAATTGAGTCCCCCGATTCCGTCCGTCTGTCTGTCTATCTTTGCCCCTACAGCCCAAACCGTTGGGTCGACTGACTTCAAATTTGGAAATTAAGGTTTAAAGCCGGTTCGCGTTATGTGTTTTTTTAATTTTTTTCTAAAGACTAGAAATAACAATAGTCTTTATACAATCCGGATTTTCGCAAGAATTAATCGATAGATTTCTTCAATAGTTCCATGTGCCACGAAAAAAATCAATTTTTGACAGAAATCTTGATTCACCAACGGAAAATCCCACAAGGCATCAAAAGAAGAGAATGGATCAACTTTCTTTATTTCAAAGAGCACTGTCTCTAACAATGAAGTTTTTTAATTTTTCCAGGAGTAAAATGGCCAGGTTCAGGCAACGGACTTCGTTTGCTGCAACTTCATTCTTTGAACGTGAAGTTTGACCAAGGCAACTAGTTAGTTTTTCAAGTGTCGTGAGTTGATATACATATCATCTTGCACTTCATCTCCAACTTTTGCATTATATTTGCATAAAATGAATTATATAATTCGAGAAAAATAAATAAATTTGCCAGTTGAAAACTTTTGAACTTGGTACCTATCCTAATTTAATAATAATTATTACTTGCAATAAGAAATAAAAAGATGTATAATTTAATAATTGGCCTGAGAAGATCAAAGTGCGTAACCCCAAAAATAAGTGTTTCTCTTGGCAAAGTAGGTACATTTATTATTTTTTTTTTAATTACTCAAAAGTTAAGAATTTACATTTCAACATTCAGTTTTCCTTTTTAAATAAATATACATAACAGCATTGAATTAAAAAAAATTATACTAAATTGCATACATTTTTGAAAAAAAAAATTACAGCTTTAAAGCATGTCGACGAATCAACAGACCGACAGAGTCAAAACGACTTCGAATCATCTTCGTTGCAGGATTTTTGCAATACCCCTTCGTTTTGATTTGTTGCTGAAAAAAAAACAATGAGTGCTTTCAAAGTTTGTTGTTTATGTTAAACTTACTTTAAAGTTATCTTGCCATAATTAGCCTTCTGGTCAATAAACGCACAATGAAATGGTAGCAAATTGATTGGTTTTGAATTATACCATTCCCAGAATAGTGCTCGTAAGTCGATCTGTTCATTAAGAAATTGTGGCAAGTCGTTTGTTACATGCTTTTTTCAAAATCCGAATCGGGCCATTTCACAAATCAACAATTTCCGATTATATTATTTTTTGACATTTTCGGCAGGTGAAGGTTGCGGGTTCTTAATTCTTGGAACATCCTTTCAGTAGTTTGTAGGGGCATTCCTGTGTCGACGATCTTCTATGTGAGTCCAATTAGTTGTGTTCAGAATACAGTTAAGTTTTGGTGATTCAATAGGCATTTTGTATTTAGGAATTCAGCTTCTATTTTTCCAGTCAATGAGTTTACCAAAATTGCTGAAAATTTTAAAATAATACATACGAAACTGACGAGATTTTCATTATTCAAAAGACTTACCAATGATTTTCCATTCCCGTCATTTTGGAGGTGTTTTCCCAGCAGGTTGCTTCAAAGTCGATCTTCAGTTCATCATCTGGGTAGTCTGTGTCGGCCCAAGCGGCCGCAGTAGCCGCTGTCTCGGTGAACTCAGTGTCCAATAACGAATGGATATCACTTTCAATTAATTATTGAAATAAAGATTTGAGGAACAATCCAATATCTCGAAATAGATGCTTGTTTCCCATCAGACATCTTTTTCACTTTTAAACAGCACTCAGCAGTGTCACTGCTGTTATTCAGTGAGACAGTTGCACTCTGTGAAACCAGAAAGTTTTGCTTTAGTTGCAGCTGCAAGAGTCGTTTTTTGGTCGGCTTGCATCATATTTCTGGGCGGAGGACGTTGGAAATCCTAAAGAGCCATAGAATTTAAAATATCCATGTTAAGATTGCTCGTAAGTAAATGAATTAATTTACCTGGTTTGCCTGCATACTCTGCCGTTGCTGTTGCTGCTGTTGAGTCGTTCCAAAACTGGGCGGTCGACTATTAATATTGAATTACCAGTTTGGCGCTAGTCAAGTATATTATTTGAATAATCCATAGCTAAACAAAAATAACTAAAATATTCTTTTGTTTACGAGATTCTTTTTTTAAACGTACATACCTACTTGAACTCCGAGTAGAATAAGTCTCATTGTTTTCTTCTAGTTTCTGGTCTATTGTTTTTCCAAATAAATACACTTGTAGCTCTTGATTATACAGGTTTTTGATCTGAAAAGAAATAGATTCTATTAAATATTTAGACAAAACAAAATAATTTACAAAAACTTACTTGTAGAATCTCAAATTGAATGTTTTGTTTTTGAAATCGAAAGTGTCATTTTTGACAGGTCACAAAAATTCCATAAGTTTCTATTTTAGCCCAGTCCCCCATTTTGTTTTTTTTCCCCACTCACATGTATTCACCGATAGCGAATTTGAGAGAGTTCACCTCGAATTTGAGAGAGTTCACCTCGAATAAAATTTGAGGGTGTTTCAGGTAAGACGGGTACCGGTCGGGACTCTAGATACTATATTTCCTCTATGTTCCAAGCTGTGAAGAAGTGCTATTCTTATTTTATTTAAAAGTTAAACTAGTGCAAGTGTTTGAGACTAATCTAAAGTTGGCAAGTTGCCACTGTATTATATAACAGATCGGTAGCCTAGTGGAGGTGGCGTCCGAAGACAGTCGTTATTTGACTTCCAGCAAGTGAAGAAGTGTACATTTTTTCTTATTAAATTGCAATTTAAATATTCCAGTGTTTCAATATTAGTAAAGTTGGCATGGTGCGTGTGCCACTGTTTTAAATAAGAAATCGGTAGCCTAGTGGAGATGGCGTCCGAAGTATTTTGAAAGTGCACGCTTGAGCGGCTTCATTCCACCAGAGGCATTCCTCTTTTTAGACAGATGCGGTCTGATACAGGATAGATTGGCAGTTCCGCTAATCTACCACGTCAGACGACGAACCGTGGATAGGCGACTCCTGTACAATCGGGACGTCATGGCACAAGGCGGAGCAGAGCTCCTTCGGTTCAGTAGGGCTGTGTCCGAACGGGACCGAACTGATAGGGTGAAGCAGGAGAACCAGTTTTGGTGGCTTCAATCGGCACTTGATAGTGGGTAGTCGGGATGGGGTTTAAAGCCTTGGCCGGCTTACATACTTGTTTTATAGTTTTAGGGTTTAGTTTTAAGTAGAATAGGCATGGTGGCACAAAAAAAAAATACAAAAAAAAAACACAAAAAAACACAAAAAAAAAACACAAAAAAATAATAAAAAAAATAAAAAAAACATGGAATAAGAAAAAAAAAAAACAAAAGACCAAAATATGAAAAACAAAAAATGTTAGTTAGATTTGCTGCTGTGGTTGTTCTAGTTTTAAGTAGTTTATAGGTAGAATAGGTAGTTTTAGTTAGCTTTAAGTTTTATATTAAGGACCTTATTTTAAGTAGTTTTTAAGTAAAAATAAAAATGGATATTGACATTAGTTTTTTCTAAATTTTCTAATGAATACAAAAATAAATAAAATGAATTGAAGTTAAATAGATCTTAGGGCCGAAAGGCATTAGCATTAAGTATTATTGTTTAACTTAGAGCGTCCGTATGGGACCAGTAAGTTAGTTGTAAGTTATGGTTAATTAGGCTAGTTTTATGAATTTTTGTCTAGCTTTAAGATAGATTTAAGATTGAAGTAATAAAAATGAATTAAAAAAAAAAAAAAAAAAAAAAGTGGCGTCCGAAGACGAATCCATAGGTTGTGGGTTCGAATCCCGTGCGGAGTCGACGAAAAATATTATAGCTTTTTTTCATAACCGAGAAATAGCAGACTTCATAAATTGGGAGCAAAAGGAAATGGAAAAAGAGAAGAGAGCAGGGGTATCGAAAGATACCTCTGCGAATTCATCAGGTGATGTTAATGTGGTGCCATCAGCGGTACCCAAATTCACCGCAACATCATCAGGCCACCAGTCTGATAGTTCCTTAACTACAACAAATAATGTTAAGAGGAAAAGACAGACGCCTAACCTGGTAGAAAGAAACAATGCTGCTAAGCGCGGAGCGATGCGGAAAGAAGTGCAGCCAACAAAAACACAAGAGATGACGTCACAAAGTGAGTCATCAGAAGGAGAAATGGAATACGTCTCCGAAGGGAGAGAGGGGCACTATAGGTCGCCTAAAAATAAAAACAAGTACTCAAGTCTAGCGCAGCCAGAGCAGCCTAAAGAAAAGGAGGTGGAGGTACCTGATGCCCCCAACGACAACGAAGTCGATGAGGTGGAGCTGGCACAAGTGCTGCTGGCACAAGTGCTGCAGGCAAAAAAGCAGCAAATAGATGCCTTTGAGGACCAACTAAAATAGCTGAAGGAGGAGATGGAGCCCCTTCTCAGTATACTGAAAGCTAAAATTGAAGCGCGCCGTCAAAAAGAGGCAGCTGAGAAGGAGGACAAAAAAGCACAACGGCTCCTACAACAACAACAGCAGCAACAGGCAAAACAAAAAAAGTCTGAAACAAGGCAACAAAAACAACAACCACAGCAGCAACAACCACAGCCAAAGCCCGCTACCAAAATCACTGGAGCGGAACAAAAAATGAAGGCTTCACCAGCAGTGACAGGCTCAATGTCTGAGGGCCCATCCACTTCGAGTAAGGCCAAGCAGCAGCAACAATAACAGCTGCAACCAAGGCAGCAGCAGCAAAAACAGCAACAACAGCCACAGAAGCAGCAGCAGCAGCAACAGCAGCAGCAGCAACAGCAGCAGCAGCAGAAACAGCAGCAGCAGCAACACCAGAAATAACCACAGCCCAAGAAGGAGAAGGTGCCACCAATAAGGACACACAGAGTTGACCTGGACGACATAAACCAGGTATGTAAGTCGGCAACTAAGGGCAAGTTTCTCATAAAAATTTTAAACGAAAAAGAAAAGAATTATTCGGTCCACTGTTTCTCTCTGGCCGATTACAAGTTAGTAAAAGGGTTACTAAAAGAGGCCACAGCTGAGTTCTTCAGCTACACGCCTAAAAGCGAAAAATTTCAGACGGTCCTTCTGAAGGGCATAAGTTCCTGCACGGAACCGGAGGCGCTCTTAGCTGAGCTCCGTGAAAATGCCAATGATGAGGCGAGGGGGTTATAGGCTGCCAATGTTCCTCGTAACATTATCGCCCCAAAGTAGTTTTGAGAGTGTGCGGAAAATCGAATCCCTCGACTATCAAAAAGTACACTGGGACAAATTAAAAAGGCACGACGACATTTTACAATGTACGAAGTGCCAGAGGTTTGGCCATGCCAAAGCCAACTGCAATATGCAGTTGCGCTGTGTCAGGTGCTCAGAAACCCACAACGAAGGAGAATGCAAGCTGGGGAATGAGCGGGTTGAGGATTTAACCTAGCTCAAGTATGTCCTTTGTGGAAACCAAGGGCACCCGGCTAACTATAGGGGTTGCCCTAAGGTCCAACAAATGAAGCAAAAAGAGGCCAGTCAAAAAGCCAAGGGAAGTCGAACAGGTCGACAGGCTCCAACACAAAAATTCGTGGATCCCAAATTCTCTTACGCCCAAATGGTGTCAAGGAATGGGAACACGAGACAGGCTCCACCAACGGTTGCCCCAAAGGCCCCTGTGCCTAAGGCACCAGAGGTGCAGCCTGACATTGTAGCATTGTTGTTGAGCATTCAAGGTCAACTAACGAGGCTGCAAATTTAGATAAAGGAGCAAGGCAAAAGGGTAGATGAACTTTACTCTTTGTTGCCTGGCCTGGCGCAATTTAGACCATAATGAGACGCGCCTAAAAGTCCTAGCTGTGAATGTAAATTCACGGATTAGGATTGAACGAAGAGCCAACATGTTCCAATTGTTGAATGACTACAGTCCCGATGTGTTTATGGCTAGCGAAACCAAGCTAAACCACAAACACCAATTGACTCATAAAAATTACAATATCGTAAGAAAAGACCGGCCCGACTTCACTCAAGGGGGCGGTGTCGCGCTATTTATACGAAAAGGCATTAATTGTAAGGTCATATACAACAATGAATTGCGAAAGCTCAAGACGCTAGAAGTTTGCGTTGTATGCATCTCTCTCACTCAAGGGAAGCGGATGTATATGATTGCGGCTTATGCGGCTGGAGCTCCGCAGGTTACTTACTTTGCTTCAGAACTCGAGATTCTTTTTAGGGAACTTAAACTGAGCTTGGAAGAAAACTATTTCATCTTGGCCGGTGATATGAACGCAAAACATGAAGATTGGGGAAATCAAAATAGTAATCCCAGAGGTAACCATCTTTTTAATTTGATGAATCTTTACAGCGTTGAATATGGCGTCGACCTGCTGGCTACTGAAAAGCCATCGTATCCAAGAAGCGGCTCCTTTCTGGATCTTTTGCTGTACGACACAAGACTGACAGTTACAGACAAAGTGGGTAATCACCCTCGAAACTGCTTACAGACAGTCGAGTACGACAGTGATCACTGCGGACTGGCTGCTGTAATGCAGATTCCGAACGAACGCGTGGAGCTGGAGGAATACGTTGCAACGCACTCTTACAATTACAGTAAGATGCGTTGGCCTCGTTTCACCAACGCCTTAGCGAGCGAACTTCGTTCGAGTGACATAGCCTCACCAAACAACAGAAACCTGACAAATACAGAAATTGACCAACATTTACAACAGATGGACGAAATAATAAAACGAACGATGGAACGGACAATACCAAAGTACAAAGAACGGGACCAAATGGGCGCTTACAGAAACACGACTATTGACGCACTACGTAGGCACAAGAGTGGCTTACTGACAAGACTCAAAAACTTGTACAGACGACTTACAGACCCACACGACTTGGAGGTTAGGACACTGAAGTCGTCAATAAAAAATGTCAATCTGTTGATTAAGGAGAACTACAGGTTATCAATTAACAAGTACTGGGACCGCAAGATCCGGTCAGTTAATTCCAGTGACCCTAGTATATTCCCTAAAATCAACAATATATTCAGGAAAAAGAACGACAATGACCTTCCGTGTCTGAAACTCGAAAGAACTGAAGAGAACAGAGACGTACTCATGACAGCGCAAATAGATCCAGAAGAAGCCATTTTTGACGATGACTTTTATATAATTGAAGATCCGAAGGAAAAAGTGGAGGCGGTGGGAGCTGCTTTCCAGCAAGTGTACAAGGTGAATGTTAGCATTCGCCCCAACCACGACCTTTTCAGGTCAGAGCCCTACTTAATCACTTTTACCTTCGAAATGATATAACACAATGGCGATCTGAGAACCGTGGTTTCATGCGGTTCAATGACGATTCCTTGGCAAATGCCATAATCGCCAAGCAAACGGTACCAAGTCCCTTGTTAGTAACGAAGGTTGAGCTTCAGCTCATCTTCAACTCAATAAAAAACAAAAAGGCAGCAGGTGTCGATGGTATATCCAACGTTGTACTAAGACATTTACCGATGGAGGCAATTGACATTTACACCACATTCTTCAATAATGCACTGAATAATGCATATTATCCAGTGCATTAGAAGACCGCTGTGGTTCATCCTCTCCCGAAAAAGGGAAAGGACAACTCCAACCCGTCAAATCTTCGGTCGATAAGTCTTCTTCCTAGCATCAGCAAAGTTTTCGAAAAAAATATTAACAGGGCTCTGACTAAGTGGGCTGCGGACAACAAAATAATTCCGGATAAACAGTTCGGGTTCAAGGCGGGTCATGACACAATTCATGCTGCGTCTAAACTCGTTTCTGATATCCAATGGAATAAATCAAAACAACAATGCACGCACAGGTGCTGTTCTGGTTGAATTGTAAAAGGCCTTTGACACCGTATGGTTAGAGGGTCTTTACCTAAAACTGAGCAGGCTTGGCATAAGCAAGCCATTGTTGTATATACTTTATGATATGCTTAACGGTAGAAAGTTTGTTGTCAAAAGTGGCAATGTAACTTCTACCACAACATTCTTAATTAAAAATGGTCTTCAACAGGGAGCGGTGAATTCGCCGATTCTCTTCAGCATTTACACCAGCGATCTGATAGGTAGTCTTACAAAGGCAATTGCGTACGCCGACGATCTTATTGCGTACAGAACGGCCCGAAAGGTTGAGGTTATTAGAATTCTCTTGCAGCGTGATTTCGACAAGATTCAGCGATATTGCGACGACTGGAAACTGAAAATAAATGTCCAGAAGTCGGAGACAATTCTGTTCCGGACTCCGTTGGCTAGGGCCACGAGGGATACGTGCAAGAATTGGCGCAAGATGGTCATCGTTGATCTTCACGGGCAGCGATTAGCGAGCAAAAGTGTAGTGAAGTACCTCGGTATCTGGTTAGATCAGTATTTATATTTCGACAGACATATAAATGCTGCTCTGACCAGGCCAGAGGAGCCTTCGCTCTGACGAAACGGCTGTTTTTTAGCAGTCGGCTTGACCCCAGAGTGAAGGTTATTTGCTACATGGCCCTCATACGGCCGATGATCGTTTATGGTTGTCCTCTGTGGTTCAACGTTGCCCCTTCCCATATGGAGAAGTTTCGGGTGTTCGAGCGGCAGTGTTTACGACGCTGTACTGGCTTATATCGAACAGCCGAATCTTTTTACGTGCATTACTATTCCAACGAAGTCCTATACAACGGGGCTTGAATCAACAGAATTGACAATTTCGTGATAAAACTCGTTCGAGGTCACATTGCAAGAGCTAAGTCTTCGACCAACAACTTAATTTTCGGGCCGTTCTATCCAAACGACGAGTATTTTGAGAGTGCACGCTTGAGTGGCTTCATTCTACCAGAGGCATTCCTCTTCTTAGACAGATGCGGTCTGATACAGGATAGATTGGCAGTTCCGCTAATCTACCACGTCAGACGACGAACCGTGGATAGGCGACTCCTGTACAATCGGGACGTCATGGCACAAGACGGAGCAGAGCTCCTTCGGTTCAGTAGGGCTGTGTCCGAACGGGACCGAACTGATAGGGTGAAGCAGGAGAACCAGTTTTGGTGGCTTCAATCGGCACTTGATAGTGGGTAGTCGGGATGGGGTTTTAAGCCTTGGCCGGCTTACATACTTGTTTTATAGTTTTAGGGTTTAGTTTTAAGTAGAATAGGCATGGTGGCACAAAAAAAAAATAGAAAAAAATATACACAAAAAAATACAAAAAAAATACCAAAAATACAAAAAAAATAACATGGAATAAAAAAAAATATAAAAAAAGAGAAAAAGACAACAAAATATGAAAAACAAAAAACGTTAGATAGTTAGATTTGCTGCTGTGGTTGTTCTAGTTTTAAGTAGTTTATAGGTAGAATAGGTAGCTTTAGTTAGCTTTAAGTTTTATATTAAGGACCTTATTTTAAGTAGTTTTTAAGTAAAAATAAAAAAGGATATTGATATTAATTTTATTTTGAAATTTTCTAATGAATAAAAAAATAAATAAAATGGAATTGAAGTTAAATAAATCTTAGGGCCGAAAGGCATTAGCATTAAGTATTATTGTTTAACTTAGAGTGTCCGTATGGGACCAGTAAGTTAGTTGTAAGATATGGTTAATTAGGCTAGTTTTATGAATTTTTGTCTAGCTTTAAGATAGGTTTAAGATTGAAGTAATAAAAATGAATTTAAAAAAAAAAAAAAAGTTGCATCCAAAGACAGATCGAAGGGTCGTGGGTTATTCCCAGCCGGAGTCAACGAAAAATTTAATTGCTTTTTTTCACAACAGAGAAATTGTTGATTTTATCTGTTGGGAAGAAAAAGAAATGAATTAGAAGAAAGCAGGGATATCCTCTAATATACCTCTGCAAATACATGAGGTGATGTAAGTGTAGTACCGGCAGCGGTACCTCATATCACCGCAACAACATCAGGCTACCAGTCCGATCCGACATACACAACAACAACAAGCAAGAGGAAACGGAAAACACCAAATCCAAATATGGTGCAACGAAAGAATGCTGCTACGCGTAGCGCTATGAGGAAAAGGATGGAGACGGAAAAGACGAAATTGATGCCGTCGGATACTGAGTGCTCAGTACACTAAAAAGGCACGACGATATTTTACAATGTACGAAGTGCCAGAGGTTTGGCCATGCCAGAGCCAACTGCAATATGCAGTCGCGGTGTGTCTGGTGCTCAGAAACCCACATCGAAGGAGAATGCAAGCTGGGGAATGAGCGGGTTGGGGATTTAACCCAGCTCAAGTATGTCCTTTGTGGAAACCAAGGGCACCCCGCTAGCTATAGGGGTTGCCCTAAGGTCCAAGATATGAAACAGAAACAGGCCATTCAAAAAGCCGAAAGAAGTCGAACAGTTCGACAGGCTCCAACACAAAAATTCGTGGATCCCAAATTCTCTTACGCCCAAATGGTGTCAGGGAATGGGAACACGAGACAGGCTCCACCAACGGTTGCCCCAAAGACCCCTGTGCCTAAGGCACCAGAGGTGCAGCCTGACATTGTAGCCTTGTTGTTGAGCATTCAAGGTCAACTAACAGGGCTGCAAAGTCAGATAAAAGTGCAAGGCAAAAGTTTAGATCATCTCTACTCTTTGATCATTTCTCTACTCTTTGTTGCCTGGCCTGGCGCAATTTAGACCATAATGGGCGCGCTGCCAGAGAGGCGCCTAAACGTCCTAGCTGTGAATGTAAATTTACGGATTAGGATTGAACAAAGAGCCAACATGTTCCAATTGTTGAAAGACATCAGTCCCGATGTGTTTATGGCTAGCGAAACCAAGCTAAACCACAAACACCAATTGACTCATAAAAATTACAATATCGTAAGAAAAGACCGGCCCGATTCCACTGAAGGGGGCGGTGTCGCTCTCTTTATACGAAAAGGTATTAATTATAAAGTCACAACAATGAATTGCGAAAGCTCAAGACGCTAGAAGTTTGCGTTGTATGCATCTCTCTCACTCAAGGGAAGCGGATGTATATGATTGCGGCTTATGCGGCTGGAGCTCCGCAGGTTACTTACTTTGCTCCAGAACTTGAGATTCGAGGAACTTAAACTGAGCTTGAAAGAAAACTATTTCATCTTGGCCGGTGATTTGAACGCAAAACTTGAAGATTGGGGAAATCAAAATAGTAATCCCAGAGGTAACAATCTTTTTAATTTGATGAATCTTTACAGCGTTGAATATGGCGTCGACCTGCTGGCTACTGAAAAGCCATCACATCCAAGAAGCGGCTCCTTTCTGGATCTTTTGCTGTACGACACAAGACTGACAGTTACAGACAAAGTGAGTAATCACCCTCGACAGACAGTCGAGTACGACAGTGATCACTGCGGACTGGCTGCTGTATTGCAGATTCCGATCGAACGCGTGGAGTTGGAGGAATACGTTGCAGCGCACTCTTACAATTACAGTAAGATGCGTTGGCCTCGTTTCACCAACGCCTTAGCGAGAGAACTTCGTTCGAGTGACATAGCCTCACCAAACAACAGAAACCTGACAAATACAGAAATTGACCAACATTTACAACAGATGGACGAAATAATAAAACGAACGATGGAACGGACAATACCAAAGTACAGAGAACGGAACTAAATGGACGCTTACGGAAACGCGACTATTGACGCACTGTGTAAGCACAATAGTGGCTTACTGACAAGACTCCAAAAACTTGTACAGACGACTTACAGACCCACACGACTTGGAGGTTAGGACACTGAAGTCGTCAATAAAAAATGTCAATCTGTTGATTAAGGAGAACTACAGGTTATCAATTAACAAGTACTGGGACCGCAAGATCCGGTCAGTTAATTCCAGTGACCCTAGTATGTTCCCTAAAATAAACAAGATATTCAGGAAAAAGAGCGATAGTGACATTCTGTGTCTGAAACTCCAAAGAACTGAAGAGAACAGAGACCTACTTAGGACAGCGCAAATAGATCCAGAAGAAGCCATCTTTGACGATGACTTTTTTATAATTGAAGATCTGAAGGAAAAAGTGGAGGCGATGGGAGCTGCTTTCCAGCAAGTGTACAAGGCGAATTTTAGTATTCGCCCCAACAACGACCTGGAAAACAGAGCCCTACTTAATCACTTTTACCTTCGAAATGATATGACACAATGGCGATCTGAGAACCGTGGTTTCATGCGGTTCAATGACGATTCCTTGCCAAATTGTTGCAATTTTTCCCGACACCGAGAATTATTTTTATGGTAACCAAAATCGAAACGAATTTAAAAGAAATTACAATTACAAAACACTTAACCAAATTTATTCGCGATCTTGAGAATGAAAATGTGCACTGTCAAAGAACAGCGGCAAAGAAGTGAAAAGGCAAAAATTGCAACACGCAGCAGATTAAGTGCTGCCACCACGACGAGCTCAGCGAGGGGTGAGTTCAATGCACAATTTAATTAATCGAAGGGTCGATTAATTAAGTTGCTCGCGATTTTTGATATCACTTTGATATCAGAAATATTATTTGGATTGGAAATTGCCACAGGGGCGTTCTTACGTTAAGTAAAGGAAAGGGCGCCAGCAATTTTTTCCTGAAACAAGAAAAGGAAATTGCAAATCTTTGTACCTAAAAGAACCAAAGAGGAAGAAAAAAAAATTCAACCACAAACAAAGAAATACAACAAATATAATTTTATCGAAATTTGAATTTTTATTTTGAAGGTGCGTGAGAAACCTTACCACGCAGGATTAAAACTCAGGATCTTTTCGTTTTGATGTAAATGTTACAAGAAATAAAATCAGAAAAAAATTGGACGATGGACCTTTAAGGTCTCTATTCCCACAAAAGAAATTGGGATTCTCAAAGAAAATACACACAATTTATCGAAAAATTTGTACTTATCTTCTTTTCTTCAGCTACAAATCCGAATTAGTCCTTATTTTCCTTCCTTTTATCAAATTTTCTTCTAACTTTTTTTCTTTTTACACAAAACTGGTCAACCACTTTTTCTCACTTTTCTTATCTTTTTCGCCTTTTTATCTCTCAACTTTTGTTCACAAAAATTATTTCTGTTCACTTTGAATGCCCGAAAAGAATTGACTTCCAGATTCTTCGATCTGTCAAGTCTCATCCTTTCTAACTCCCGCCATTTTTAGCTTTCAGCCAATGTGGATTGGCGGATCTCAATCACTTTATCAACAGCCAATCGGAGATCGGCTAGTTGAACTCAACTTGTGATGAGATTCTCGCGATCACGCTTACTCGCTCTTCTTTCACAGCTAAATGCAAGTCATTCTGGAATTCGCCGCCCGCTGGATTCACTTCCAGGTCACGACGATTCCAGAGACTGCATTTAGCCGCCCCCATTTTCCACCTCAATACGAACAAAAGTCGAGAAACACAAAATTGCGAAAAACATAATTCTTTACAAAACTTTACTATCAATTTTTTTAAAAAAGGAAGGAAAAATGACGACACGTTCGGGATCTGTAACCAAACTTTAAAATAGGATTCGTCTCAACTCTAAGTTGTTTGAAACTTAAAAGTCCATACGTCCATTAACATAATTTAAGTTACATACGTTCGATCGAGAATAAAATTAATTATCATTAAATAATTTAAACAAACAAAATATTAAACCAAAAATATAATTAATACAAATTATTGACATTAATTTTACTGACATTTTAGGTTGGGCCTTAGGCCATTCTCCATTCGGAGTGACTTCTCATGCAACTTGTTTTTTGCATGCATTCACCAGACCGTCCATCTGGTTTGGTTTCACTTCCATGGAAACCATCCCATCAATTGTACCCTGAAACGAAACTTGGTATTTTTTTCCCTCACGAAAATGACAGAGAGAACCATGGTCAGAAGGACTATGGCCGTCCCGCTCTCTCTCATCCTCGTGTAGAAGGGTGTGACATTTGTCAAATCGAACGAAGTAAACAAACAGAAGTGGATGCAAAATGCATCGTCTTAATTAAAATTAAATTTAAATATAAAAAGAACTTGTTGCGTTCATTTATAACGCAACAAATCCCACCCTTTCCTCCTTGAAAAGGTGTTTGTTCATAACACAAACAAGATTACTTAAAAAAAAGGACTTCCAATATTTATTCGGTTTCCGATAACCACGTAAACGGCTTCAGATCTTTTGTGTTCCAAGTGCCACGATCTTTACCGTTGTTATCTTCAAGGACATACGTCCAAGGGGATAAGCGTTTTCGGATCTTAAATGGTCCGAAATATTTTGGAGCTAACTTAGCTGCGTAGTAGTTTTCCACATTCGACAAATCGAAATTCCTACGCCAGACAACATCATTTGGAAGATATTGAATATCTCTCCTCCTGAGGTTGTATGTTTCCGCCGATTTCTTGGACGCTGTTCGAAGTTTGACAGCTATGTCCGCCCTAAGTTTCCTAAACCTTTCTCCTATATTTTCTTGTGATGTTGTACTATTGTTTTTTTCTATATCCTGATCACTAAGTTTTAATTCCTCTCTACCACTGGTTGACATTTCTTTGCCGAAATTAGCATAATACGGTGAAACTCCTAATACTTCGTGTTGAGAAGTGCGTATAGCACAAGCTACTTTAGCTAATTGAGAATCCCAAACTCTGTGATTCTCTGAAACATAAGCTCTCAACGTATTTTTAATAATTTGATTTATTCTCTCCGCGGGGTTAGCCTGAGGATGGTAGTGTTGGGTAAACCTAATTTTGGATGAGTATTCCTAACAAAGTACTCTAAGTTCCCTACTTTTAAATTGCGGACCGTTGTCACAAATGACAACCTTTGGAACGCCAAATAGTAAGAACACATTGTCCTCTAACTCCTTACATAATGCCTTTGCAGTTGCAGTCCTCAATGCAAATAATAACGAAAATTTTGTAAGATAATCTACGACGGTAAGTATATACATATAACCTCTATTTGACTTGGGTAATGGACACACTAAATCCACACTAATCATCTCCCACGGAGAAGAAACTCCTATTCGTTCCGTCATAAGACCGGCTGGCTTATCATTAATTGGTTTCACTTGTTGACATATCCTACAGTTTCTAACATAATTTGTTACATCTTTTCTCATTTTTGGCCAATAGTATTTACTTCCTATCCTAGCAAACGTTCTTCTAACCCCCATATGACCTGCTAATGGACTATCATGACATTCCTTCAAAATATTTAACCTATCCTTCTTCCCTACTACTAACTTCCATTTCTCATTGCTTTCATGCACTACTACATGTGTCGATTTGATAAACTTATATAATCTGCCACACTCTACTCTCCAATTTGGATAATCCAACGGATTCAACTCAACTGCTGAGATCATCTTTACTACCCAAGGGTCTAAATCCTCATCCGAGATACCAGCCACTACTGGCACTCCTCTTTTCCCTTGCGATGAATTATCTTAAAATCGAACTGCTGAAGCCGCACTGCCCAGCGTGCTAATCTTGTGGATCCTTGAGGTTACTCAACCACACGAGTGAGTAATGATCTGTAATCACCGTAAACCTAACACCCTCGAGATACGGTCTCAACTTCTCAACCGCCCACAAGACTCCTAAGCATTCCTTCTCGGTAGTTGAATAATTCCTTTCACTCCTATTTAAAGACCTACTCAAATAGCAAATTACCTTTTCACCGTCCTCAAAAGTTTGGGTAAGTACGGCCCCGATACCGTAATCCGACGCATCAGTTTGGACGACGAATGGAAGATTGAAATCGGGACAAGTTAAAATTGGAGCCGTGATTAAATATTCTTTCGCTTTCCTAAATGAGTCTTCACATTCTTGAGTCCATAAAAACCTTTTGCTTTTTCAGCAAATCGGTTAAAGGCCTAACAATAGTTGCAAAGTTTGGTACGAAGCATCTGTACCACGAAACAGTCCCTACAAAACTCCTAACCTCTTTAACATTTTTAGGTGTAGGAATCCTAACCATACTCTCTACCTTTTCTGGGTCGACATGTAACCCGTTCCTATCGACGACATAACCTAAAAATTTAAGGGATGGCCTACAAAAGTTACATTTATCCCTTCCTACTTTTAATCCTGCTTCACTAATTCTCTTTAATACTTCGTTAAGAATTTCTAAATGTTTATCGAATGTATCCGTGACAATAATGATATCATCCAGATACACGAAAACGAATGGCTCCAACTCTGGTCCTAAAACACTATCGATGAACCTCTGCCAAGTTGCAGGGGCATTGTGCAACCCAAAAGCCATCCGTTTCAATTGGAATAAACCCCTACCTGGGACCGTGAAAGCTGTTAATATTCGAGATTCTTCGGCCATAGGGATTTGCCAATAAGCTGACTTAATGTCAAGCGAAGTAAGAAACCTAGCATTCCTAAGTTTATCCAAAATTGCTGAAATCAATGGAAGCGGATAAGCGTCCCTCTCTGTAGTCTGATTTAATTTTCTGTAATCTACACAGAACCTAAAGGTATCATCTTTCTTCCTAATCAAAACTATAGGAGAAGCCCAAGGGCTATTAGATTTGTCAATAAAATCCTCATCTAACATCTCCTTAAAGGATTTGTCTATGTGTGCCTGCATCGCAGGCGAAACTGGATAATACCTCTGTTTAATGGGATCTGAAGTTGTTCTAATGACATGTTCTACTCTATTGGTAACTCCTAGTCCTTCTGGAATGTTTTTGAATAAATCCTCAATTAGTGTGTTTAACCTATTCTTCTGCTCCTCAATCAAATCCGACTCTTCCACAATCGAAGTCGTTCCAATTGTAGCTAATGCTGCCTGGCTCGAGAAGTTCCACATACGTGACCTAAGATCCGGGACTATTCCCGAGAGTGCCCAAAAGTCTGCACATAATATCAACGTATGGGGAAGCGAAGGTATGACTAAACACTCTATTAAAACTGACCTATCCTCAACAACTATTGGCAGATTGACTACTCCTAAAACTCCTACACCCGTCCCATCTGCAAGATGTACTTTGTTTATATTGGTTATCCCTAAACTTAACCCTAAGTCCTTAAGGACCTTCCAAACGTCCCTACATATGAAAGTCCTAGATGCTCCTGAATCTAAAAGTCCTAAAAACCTAAAGCCATAAATATTTACGCTCAAGTAAGGACGACTGTCGCCCCCACTTGTCTCCAATGTGAAACCTATTCAAATTCGATTTGCCAGCTGATTGTCAGCAGGAAACCTCCCTAATTTTGACGCCGGCGCTCTTGTCCTGCTGGCCCAAGAGTCCGTTGCCCGTTTCCCGACGAGCAGCGTCTACAATTTCGCTGGATCGTATTTTCTGCCCCACAGCCATAACAGCGCCTAGGAGCGGGACAAGTATTCGCAAGATGACCTTCTTTATTGCACTTAAAACAACGAAGAGTCCTACTAGGTTTGGAAAAAGGATTAACTGCCACCGTGTTGCCGCCTGAATGGGTCCAACATATGCAACATCAGGTTCCAAAATTTTTGCCTTAACCTCCTTAATCCTCCTCAAAAGAATACGGATAGTGAGGACTATCCGCAGAAATTGAACCTGTTCTTTCTAACAAACGACTTGCCCTAAGCGTCATCCTCATTTCATCGACCTTAGTGCCTTCCTTTAACCCCCTAGCCCGCAACTCATAAACGAGTTCTTCTTTGGAGACCCTATTAATATCCATACTAACGAAAACTACAAAAACAAATTTTATTTAAAACCGAAAGAAATTAAAACAACGGCTTCTATTATGCCCAATCAAAATTAAAAAATTAAACGACCGATGTTTAAAAAAAGAAAACCTCAACCTCAACTAAATCCAATAACAAAAAAAATTAGCAATACAAAAAAGTATGGTAACACCAAAAAAAAAATAATATTCAAATTAATTTTAAACAATAAAAAAAAGAATTACTATGGTCACACCAATAAAAGATCACATAAGAAAACCCAAAAGAAAATCAATATGGTAACACCAGGAGAACAAAAAAATATTAATGTTCAAATAAGTTCTACGGAAACCCAAAAAGAATTAATATGGTCACACCGACAACGTAGATTTAAAGAAATTTAAAATAACCATGAAAACAATACGGTAACCCAAAAAAAAAATAATAATAAAAAAAAATTAATTTTAAGGAATCAAAAAAAAGAAATATTATGGTCACACTAATAAGGAAGGTTGAAATAAGTTTTAAGATAATCAAAAAAACAATATGGTAACCCCAGTAAAAATATAGTAAAATTAATTTTAAGAAATCAAAAAGAATTAATCTGGTAACACCAATAAAAAGATAATAACACTGAATAAAATTCAATATAGCACGAAAAGAACCGTCAATAATAAAAAAAAACTTAAAATTATTAACCCCAAAATTATGAGCATTGAATATATATATGCATATATAGATATATCGAAGTGATCAAAAGGTCACCTTCAAAATCAACCAAAACCCTTCACTATCACTCGGTCAATATAAATATATATAGGTATATATATGTATATGTCTATATGTATGATCAATTATTATTATTAAATTATTAATCAAATTAATTGTCCAAATTGTATTCAAGAAAAAAAAAACACTCACTTTTATATCCCGTCTGAAACGAACTTTTATAAACAAAAAAAAGGTGAACTTCCTTGCTGGCCGATATATATTATATGTTGACTAATCTGCTTTTTAAACTCCTATGCAGCACCCACTTGTAACACCAGAAGTAAGACTTATGTATATCCCGTCTAAAACGAACTTCCCAGTTACCGTCGAATAATCTTCTTTTAAAACACCTATGGAGCACCCACTTGTATCACCAGAAGTAAGCTATAAAGGAAAAATTGATTGGATGAGTATATGTATGTATATACGAGTATATATGTATATCAAAGGAATACAAAAACAGCACTTCCCTGAAGAAAACACCACACAATAAGGCCAACCACCACAATTTATTCAATTTAAAATTTTTCCAAGCCCCACGTTGGGCGCCAATTTGTTGCAATTTTTCCCGACACCGAGAATTATTTTTATGGTAACCAAAATCAAAACGAATTTAAAAGAAATTACAATTACAAAACACTTAACCAAATATATTCGCGATCTTGAGAATGAAAATGTGCACGAGTTGTGCTACGAGCCGAACTGTCAAAGAACAGCGGCGAAGAAGCGAAAAGGCAAAAATTGCAACACGCAGCAGATTAAGTGCTGCCACCACGACGAGTTCAGCGAGGGGTGAGTTCAATGCACAATTTAATTAATCGAAGGGTCGATTAATTAAGTTGCTCGCGATTTTTGATATCACTTTGATATCAGAAATATTATTTGGATTGGAAATTGCCACAGGGGCGTTCTTACGTTAAGTAAAGGAAAGGGCGCCAGCAATTTTTTCCTGAAACAAGAAAAGGAAATTGCAAATCCTTGTACCTAAAAGAACCAAAGAGGAAGAAAAAATAATTCAACCACAAACAAAGAAATACAACAAATATAATTTTATCGAAATTTGAATTTTTATTTTGAAGGTGCCTGAGAAACCTTACCATGCAGGATTAAAACTCAGGATCTTTTCGTTTTGATGTAAATGTTACAAGAAATATAATCAGAAAAAAATTGGACGATGGACCGTTAAGGTCTCTATTCCCACAAAAGAAATTGGGATTCTCAAAGAAAATACACACAATTTATCGAAAAATTTTTACTTATCTTTTTTTCTTCAGCTACAAAACCGAATTAGTCCTTATTTTCCTTCCTTTTATCAAATTTTCTTCTAACTTTTTTTCTTTTTACACAAAACTGGTCAACCACTTTTTCTCACTTTTCTTATCTTTTTCGCCTTTTTATCTCTCAACTCTTGTTCACAAAAATTATCTCCTGTTCACTTTGAATGCCCGAAAAGAATTGACTTCCAGATTCTTCGATCTGTCAAGTCTCATCCTTTCTAACTCCCGCCATTTTTAGCTTTCAGCCAATGTGGATTGGCGGATCTCAATCACTTTATCAACAGCCAATCGGAGATCGGCTAGTTGAACTCAACTTGTGATGAGATTCTCGCGATCACGCTTACTCGCTCTTCTTTCACAGCTAAATGCAAGTCATTCTGGAATTCGCCGCCAGGTCACGACGATTCCAGAGACTGCATTTAGCCGCCCCCATTTTCCACCTCAATACGAACAAAAGTCGAGAAACACAAAATTGCGAAAAACATAATTCTTTACAAAACTTTACTATCAATTTTTTTTAAAAAAGGAAGGAAAAATGACGACACGTTCGGGATCTGTAACCAAACTTTAAAATAGGATTCGTCTCAACTCTAAGTTGTTTGAAACTTAAAAGTCCATACGTCCATTAACATAATTTAAGTTACATACGTTCGATCGAGAATAAAATTAATTATCATTAAATAATTTAAACAAACAAAATATTAAACCAAAAATATAATTAATACAAATTATTGACATTAATTTTACTGACATTTTAGGTTGGGCCTTAGGCCATTCTCCATTCGGAGTGACTTCTCATGCAACTTGTTTTTTGCATGCATTCACCAGACCGTCCATCTGGTTTGGTTTCACTTCCATGGAAACCATCCCATCAATTGTACCCTGAAACGAAACTTGGTATTTTTTTCCCTCACGAAAATGACAGAGAGAACCATGGTCAGAAGGACTATGGCCGTCCCGCTCTCTCTCATCCTCGTGTAGAAGGGTGTGACATTTGTCAAATCGAACGAAGTAAACAAACAGAAGTGGATGCAAAATGCATCGTCTTAATTAAAATTAAATTTAAATATAAAAAGAACTTGTTGCGTTCATTTATTACGCAACAAATCCCACCCTTTCCTCCTTGAAAAGGTGTTTGTTCATAACACAAACAAGATTACTTAAAAAAAAGGACTTCCAATATTTATTCGGTTTCCGATAACGACGTAAACGGCTTCAGATCTTTTGTGTTTCAAGTGCCACGATCTTTACCGTTGTTATCTTCAAGGACATACGTCCAAGGGGATAAGCGTTTTCGGATCTTAAATGGTCCAAAATATTTTGGAGCTAACTTAGCTGCGTAGTAGTTTGCTGCATTCGACAAGTCGAAATTCCTACGCCAGACAACATCATTTGGAAGATATTGAATATCTCTCCTCCTGAGGTTGTATGTTTCCGCCGATTTCTTGGACGCTGTTCGAAGTTTGACAGCTATGTCCTCCCTAAGTTTCCTAAACCTTTCTCCTATATTTTCTTGTGATGTTGTACTATTGTTTTTTTCTATATCCTGATCACTAAGTTTTAATTCCTCTCTACCTCTGGTTGACATTTCTTTGCCGAAATTAGCATAATACGGTGAAACTCCTAATACTTCGTGTTGAGAAGTGCGTATAGCACAAGCTACTTTAGCTAATTGAGAATCCCAAACTCTGTGATTCTCTGAAACATAAGCTCTCAACGTAGTTTTAATAATTTGATTTATTCTCTCCACGGGGTTAGCCTGAGGATAGTAGTGTTGGGTAAACCTAATTTTGGATGAGTATTCCTAACAAAATACTCTAAGTTCCCTTCTTTTAAATTGCGGACCGTTGTCACAAATGACAACCTTTGGAACGCCAAATAGTAAGAACACATTGTCCTCTAACTCCTTACATAATGCCTTTGCAGTTGCAGTCCTCAATGCAAATAATAACGGAAATTTTTTAAGATAATCTACGACGGTAAGTATATACATATAACCTCTATTTGACTTGGGTAATGGACACACTAAATCCACACTAATCATCTCCCACGGAGAAGAAACTCCTATTCGTTCCGTCATAAGACCGGCTGGCTTATCATTAATTGGTTTCACTTGTTGACATATCCTACAGTTTCTAACATAATTGGTTATATCTTTTCTCATTTTTGGCCAATAGTATTTACTTCCTATCCTAGCAAACGTTCTTCTAACCCCCATATGACCTGCTAATGGACTATCATGACATTCCTTCAAAATATTTAACCTATCCTTCTTCCCTACTACTAACTTCCATTTCTCATTGCTTTCATGCACTACTACATGTGTCGATTTGATAAACTTATATAATCTGCCACACTCTACTCTCCAATTTGGATAATCCAACGGATTCAACTCAACTGCTGAGATCATCTTTACTACCCAAGGGTCTAAATCCTCATCCGAGATACCAGCCACTACTGGCACTCCTCGAGATAACATGTCGGGAACGACATGATCTTTTCCCTTGCGATGAATTATCTTAAAATCGAACTGCTAAAGCCGCACTGCCCAGCGTGCTAATCTTGTGGATCCTTGAGGTTACTCAACCACACGAGTGAGTAATGATCTGTAATCACCGTAAACCTAACACCCTCGAGATACGGTCTCAACTTCTCAACCGCCCACAAGACTCCTAAGCATTTCTTCTCGGTAGTTGAATAATTCCTTTCACTCCTATTTAAAGACCTACTCAAATAGCAAATTACCTTTTCACCGTCCTCAAAAGTTTGGGTAAGTACGGCCCCGATACCGTAATCCGACGCATCAGTTTGGACGACGAATGGAAGATTGAAATCGGGACAAGTTAAAATTGGAACCGTGATTAAATATTCTTTCGCTTTCCTAAATGAGTCTTCACATTCTTGAGTCCATAAAAACCTTTTGCTTTTTTCAGCAAATCGGTTAAAGGCCTAACAATAGTTGCAAAGTTTGGTACGAAGCATCTGTACCACGAAACAGTCCCTACAAAACTCCTAACCTCTTTAACATTTTTAGGTGCAGGAATCCTAACCATACTCTCTACCTTTTCTGGGTCGACATGTAACCCGTTCCTATCGACGACATAACCTAAAAATTTAAGGGATGGCCTACAAAAGTTACATTTATCCCTTCCTACTTTTAATCCTGCTTCACTAATTCTCTTTAATACTTCGTTAAGAATTTCTAAATGTTTATCGAATGTATCCGTGACAATAATAATATCATCCAGATACACGAAAACGAATGGCTCCAACTCTGGTCCTAAAACACTATCGATGAACCTCTGCCAAGTTGCAGGGGCATTGTGCAACCCAAAAGCCATCCGTTTGAATTGGAATAAACCCCTACCTGGGACCGTGAAAGCTGTTAATATTCGAGATTCTTCGGCCATAGGGATTTGCCAATAAGCTGACTTAATGTCAAGCAAAGTAAGAAACCTAGCATTCCTAAGTTTATCCAAAATTGCTGAAATCAATGGAAGCGGATAAGCATCCCTCTCTGTAACCTGATTTAATTTTCTGTAATCTACACAGAACCTAAAGGTATCATCTTTCTTCCTAATCAAAACTATGGGAGAAGCCCAAGGGCTATTAGATTTTTCAATAACATCCTCATCTCACATCTCCTTAAAGGATTTGTCTATGTGTGCCTGCATCGCAGGCGAAACTGGATAATACCTCTGTTTGATGGGATCTGAAGTTGTTCTAATGACATGTTCTACTCTATTGGTAACTCCTAGTCCTTCTGGCATGTTTTTGAATAAATCCTCAATTAGTGTGTTTAACCTATTCTTCTGCTCCTCAATCAAATCCGACTCTTCCACAATCGAAGTCGTTCCAATTGTAGCTAATGCTGCCTGGCTCGAGAAGTACCACATACGTGACCTAAGATCCGGGACTATTCCCCAGAGTGCCCAAAAGTCTGCACCTAATATCAACGTATGGGGAAGCGAAGTATTAAAACTGACCTATCCTCAACAACTATTGGCAGATTGACTACTCCTAAAACTCCTACACCCGTCCCATCTGCAAGATGTACTTGGTTTATATTGGTTATCCCTAAACTTAACCCTAAGTCCTTAAGGACCTTCCAAACGTCCCTACATATGATAGTCCTAGATGCTCCTGAATCTAAAAGTCCTAAAAACCTAAAGCCATAAATATTTACGCTCAAGTAAGGACGACTGTCGCCCCCACTTGTCTCCAATGTGAAACCTATTCGAATTCGATTTGCCAGCTGGTTGTCAGCAGGCAACCTCCCTAATTTTGACGCCAGCGCTCTTGCCCTGCTGGACCAAGAGTCCGTTGCCCGTTTCCCGACGAGCAGCGTCTACAATTTCGCTTAATCGTATTTTCTGCCCCACAGCCATAACAGCGCCTAGGAGCGGAACAAGTATTCGCAAGATGACCTTCTTTATTGCACTTAAAACAACGAAGAGTCCTACTA
This sequence comes from Eupeodes latifasciatus, assembly GCA_920104205.1. Lineage (NCBI taxonomy): Eukaryota > Metazoa > Arthropoda > Insecta > Diptera > Syrphidae > Eupeodes > Eupeodes latifasciatus. The sequence continues at coordinate 220,968,030 of OV049924.1, forward strand.
GGTTTGGAAAAAGGATTAACTGCCACCGTTGCCGCCTGAATGGGTCCAACATGTGCAACATCAGGTTCCAAAATTTTTGCCTTAACCGCACTAGCATCCTCCTCAAAAGAATACGGATAGTGAGGACTATCCGCAGAAATTGAACCTGTTATTTCTAACAAACGACTTGCCCTAAGCGTCATCCTCATTTCATCGACCTTAGTGCCTTCCTTTAACCCCCTAGCCCGCAACTCATAAACGAGTTCTTCTTTGGAGACCCTATTAATATCCATACTAACGAAGGAAAAATGTTTACAAAAGAAAACTACAAAAACAAATTTTATTTAAAACCGTTGGTAAAAAAAAAATTAAAACAACGGCTTCTATTATGCCCAATCAAAATTAAAAAATTAAACGACCGATGTTTAAAAAAAAAAGAAAACCTCAACCTCAACTAAATCCAATAACAAAAAAAATTAGCAATACAAAAAAGTATGGTAACACAAAAAAAAAAAAAAATATTCAAATTAATTTTAAACAATAAAAAAAAGAATTACTATGGCCACACCAATAAAAGATCACATAAGAAAACCTAAAAGAAAATCAATATGGTAACACCAGGAGAAAAAAAATATTAATGTTCAAATAAATTCTATGGAAACCCAAAAAGAATTAATATGGTCACACCGACAACGTAGATTTAAAGAAATTTAAAATAACCACGAAAACAATACGGTAACCCAAAAAAATAATAATAAAAAAAAATAATTTTAAGGAATCAAAAAAAAGAATTATTATGGTCACACTAATAAGGTAGGTTGAAATAAGTTTTAAGATAATCAAAAAAACAATATGGTAACCCCAGTAAAAATATAGTAAAATTAATTTTAAGAAATTATTATTTTTATTTTTTTTATTTTATTATTAATTTAATTTATTTTTATTATTAATCTGGTAACACCAATAAAAAGATATTAACACTGAATAAAATTCAATATAGCACGAAAAGAACCGTCAATAATAAAAAAACTTGAAATTATTAACGCCAAAATTATGAGCATTGAATATATATATGCATATATAGATATATCGAAGTGATCAAAAGGTCACCTTCAAAATCAACCAAAACCCTTCACTATCACTCGGTCAATATAAATATATATAAAGGGTGTCCCAAAATTAACGCAAGATTTCAATTTGCCGCCATTTGTGCAGTGAAGTGTTGGCAACCCTGAAAAAAAAGCAATTTGACAGCTAACAGTATAGGGTTATTAAAAATGGAGCGTTACACGAGAGAACAACGTGTCTTCATTATTAAAGAATATTTCAAAAATAGTGAAAGCTTGGGGGCTGCAGTTCGAAAATTTCATACAAAATATGGTCGGAATAGTGTTTTAACTTCGTCAACTGTGAAGAGATTAATTGAAAAATTCATGGAGACTGGATCCGTTGGAGACAGTTCTTTCTGCCAAAATGGGATGATATTGATGTGTCCAATATGTGGTTTCAACAAGACGGTGCCACATGTCATACAGCCCGTGAAACAATTCAATTACTGCATGAGACATTTCCAGGTCGTGTACTCTCTCCTTTCGGTGATCAAAATTGGCCTCCTAGATCGTGTGATTTAACACCATTAGACTTCTTTTTATGGGGTTATTTGAAATCACAAGTCTATGTCAACAAGCCCACAACCACCCGTGCATTAAAGGAGGAGATTCAACGCTGCATCAACGAAATTCAGCCACATTTATGCAGAATGGTCATGGAAAATTTCAACAAAAGAGTGCGCATGTGCATGCAAAGCCGTGGAGGCCATTTGTCCGATGTGTTATTCCATACCTAACCCTATCCTATGTACTTTACGAGTCAATAAAAATATAACTATCAAAAGACTAAAAACGGCGTTTTCTATTTAATTCAAATCTTGCGTTAATTTTGGGACACCCTTTATATATGTATGTGTCTATATGTATGATCAATTATTATTATTAAATTATTAATCAAATTAGTTTTCCAAATTGTATTCAAGAAAAAAAAAAACACTCACTCTTATATCCCGTCTGAAACGAACTTTTATGAACAAAAAAAAGGTGAACTTCCTTGCTGGTCGATATATATTATATGTTGACTAATCTGCTTTTTAAACTCCTATGCAGCACCCACTTGTAACACCAGAAGTAAGACTTATGTATATCCCGTCTAAAACGAACTTCCCAGTTACCGTCGAATAATCTTCTTTTAAAACACCTATGGAGCACCCACTTGTATCACCAGAAGTAAGCTATAAAGGAAAAATTGATTGGATGAGTATATGTATGTATATACGAGTATATATATCAAAGGAATAAAAAACAGCACTTCCCTGAAGAAAACACCACACAATAAGGACAACCACCACAATTTATTCAAATTTTTCCAAGCCCCACGTTGGGCGCCAATTTGTTGCAATTTAGAAAGCGATTATATCTTATTTCGAGTAGGAAAAAAAAGGAAACACTTCAAAGGGTAGATTTTACAATGTTTGATAATTAAAGTAAGGTGTTTAAATTTAATATAAATTAGTTCTTGATGTAAAAAGATTTAAGTGATCAATATAATGAGATAAAATAAAGCGATTTAAATCACAAACAGTATTTAAAATTGTTTAAAAGCATGGGAAAAAAACTAAATATCTTAGATCCAAGAAAAACAAATACATAAAAATTATAATTTCTGTAGCAACTCACGTTACAACATATAGAGATACTTTAATTAAGCAAATAACACTATTAATCTTATTCTCAACCACATTGAATATATTTTATTTGTGGCGTAAAATGATATAGAATTTTAAATTAGAGTTAACTTAACTGTTATTGTCAAAAGAAACACACAAATTGACCAAATAAATTTAGTAAATTTGAGATGCACTTGTTGACCGTTTACTCTTCTCAATTCAAATAATTTTTTATAACAGCATATTATTGATTTCTTTTGTTTGACAGTGGCATACAGTGCTGCCACTTATAATTGTTGATTAAATATTGACAAGAGCAATCAAAAAAATCAGTACAACACTTAAAGACGGAGATCATATCATTAAAACAGCACCATCACTGCCTAATTCTTGTGCTAAGGAAATTAGAGAAAGAAATAGCAGTTACTTAAAGTTGCAACTGAGTTCAAAATTGTGCTACAGGCCGAAAGAATCATAACTGATTCCGAAAAGGCGATAGTTTCACCTGCGAAAGAATTGTTTAGGCTTTTTCCGTGTTTTTCAGAGGGTGCTTGTTTCCCTTCGGGGAAATCATTTGGGGAAGAGTACAAGGGAAACGTTTTCGATAAGGGAACTGTAACGAGTTTGCATTAAAAATAAGAATTATTAAAAGCTTAGCTTTTGTTCCACTTGAAGTCTCTTTTTATTATGACTCCTTGCAAAATTGTTGTAAAGATGACGAGGAGTGGTTCAAAATGAATTACATTCGTAATGGAAGTAGACAAGTGCAATGCTCTCCTAACTTTTGGTCTGTATATGACAGTGTAGAAAAACAATTCCCGCTAACGTAAAATAATTCTGAAGCGTGGCATCGCAAGCTGAAGGTTTTAATTGGAAGAAAAAGTGCTGGCTTGTACGAAATCAATTCGGATTCGAGAAAAGAAATTCTTGTAGCACAAACTGAAATATAAAAGATAAGAAATGGACGAGCTTTAAGAAAAATCATTAGAAATAGAAAAAAATTGAGTAAAAATGTATTTTTTGCGTTGAATAGCCTACAGTTTATGGTTGAACTAAAATAATTATGAGAACAGTAATACTTTGCTATTTGATTTGAATTTATTTTATTTAAAAGACTGCTACTTTAATTTATATTTTTATTTTTTTGATTTGTTATATTTGTTAAAGTACAATAAAATTAACTAAGAAAAATCTCTCATTTCTTAACTTGTTTCAATATTTTTAAAACTTCAATTTTGCATTCAAAACTAGTTGTTTTATTGTAAGAAATTCCCAACAAAAATATTTTAATTAAATTATTTTTTCCTTGCTTGAGTATTTACGTAGTCTTATTTTGACAGTAATAATCGAATATGGATTAAGGTATACCCGGAATAAATAATTTTTTCTTAAATCTAGCTTATTTAAATACAAAAGAAACTTTGGCTAGAAGACTTTGTGATTGAAAGTGGCAAGAAATTGTTAATTTTTAACTTCACTATATTCAAAAGTGTGTACTACGTATAATACACTTTTCAATTCAATAAAAAACTATAATTGTCTGAACAAGGCATTTGTTGTATTATGTAAAGAAAACTTGAAATATATTAGCAAAAATGTAAAACATTGTTGTTTTTTTTTTAATTTAAATGTAATGCAAAGACTTCTGATTCAGGTAAAATTATACATTCCAAAAACTATCTTTTTTGAATGTTATAATAATTCTTTTTTTTCTCGAATTTAAAAACGATTACTATTTCCTAAAAGTATTTTGATAATTACAAAACAGTGACCAAGTTTTAACAATTTTACTAAAAGTTAAGTTTTTCAAATAAGAAAAATTATAAAAGTGTGACAACACCTCAACATCACACATAACATAACTGTTTATTTCGTCTAGGTGAGTTTGAAAACGTCAACAAAAATTCTGATTTTTTAAATCTTTCGAAAAGCAAGATTCGTTTTTGCATTTGGTTATTTAAAAAATTATAACATAATTTACAATATCCTAAAATTGTTTTTTTGAAAAGATAACTCATATTAATTATTAACATTTTCATTTAATTTCTTTTTTGATTATTGCCCAAAGCAATAATAAAATTACATTTTAATCAAAATCGGCTAAAGGAGTGTTCGCGCCTTTTGTGTTGTGTTTTTTTATTTTGCAGATAAATTATTTCAGATTACAAATATGGATAAAAAAAGATCTGTGCGCTGTGTAATGGGCTGTTCAACATTCAGCCACACGTTCCGCGCTCCAGTTGAAAAGTAAGTAGGCACAATATGGTATCCTCATTTTAACCAATTTCCGCACCCATTGGAACTCACTTGGACGTGTATAAGTTTTTTTGATTTTAACTAAAAAGTGTGAATGCAACTTTCTTACTCACACTTCAAGGATTTCAGGAAGGTATAAACCATTCCTGTAGGTACATTATTATACCAAGGACACGACCGAATGAATTCCACTATTTGTATTTTTTAACATTTTTGATAGGAAAATACAAATAGTGGAACTCACTTGGACGTGTTCTTATAAGTTTTTTTTGATTTTAACTAAAAAGTGTGAATGCAACTTTCTTACTCACACTTCAAGGATTCCAGGAAGATATAAACCATTCCTGTAGGTACATTATTGTACCAAGGACACGACCGAATGAATTCCACTATTTGTATTTTTTAACATTTTTGATAGGAAAATACAAATAGTGGAACTCACTTGGACGTGTTCTTATAAGTTTTTTTGATTTTAACTAAAAAGTGTGAATGCAACTTTCTTACCCACGCTTCAAGGATTCCAGGAAGGTATAAACAATTCCTGTAGGTACATTATCGTACCAAGGACACGACCGAATGAATTCCACTATTTGTATTTTTTAACATTTTTGATAGGAAAATACAAATAGTGGAACTCACTTGGACGTGTTCTTATAAGTTTTTTTGATTTTAACTAAAAAGTGTGAATGCAACTTTCTTACTCACACTTCAAGGATTCCAGGAAGGTATAAACCATTCCTGTAGGTACATTATTGTACCAAGGACACGACCGAATGAATTCCACTATTTGTATTTTTTAACATTTTTGATAGGAAAATACAAATACTAAGAGAAAACAAAAAGTTGAATTAAGATTTTTTATATAATATAAAATTATATTATTATGAATTATACAAGCAAAGCATAGTTTAGAAAATAAAAATATTGTTTATGCGATTTATGATATACATATATGTATATGAATATGTACATACCTATATAGTTTTCAAGTAAAAATTTCCGACTGTCAAGGTGCTGTATGGAGATACATTATGTATGTAAATAAAATTCCTATTTCAATTTTCGATTTTTGAGTAACAGATTACTTATTTTACTAATTCGAAATATTTAACTTAAGAATCAAATTACAGAGTCTGGCCCAAGGCTACAAGAAAGTAAGACTTATCTTAAATATCCAATCAATGATATCAACATTGATTATAGGTCCTCCAGGGACACCGTGTAAATAATTTAAATCAAACTTAATTTAAAGTAGGTTTTATAGAAAATAATTTGTATATTATGTTTATTTAGTTATGTACGTATAGTTCTATGATAATTGTTTTTAATTCTGTTAATCTTATTACGTATACATTTTATCTAGTTTTTCAATCAATCTAAACCAAATATCTATACAAACTCATCCATACTCAAAAATTCATTATTCGATTTTAATATTATATTTCTTTTTCTTTTTTGTTGTTGTAGTTGTTGAAAAACAAAGGCACACTATTTTTTTTTAATTTTGAGCGACATAAAAAATACAAATTGAACTTTATATTATGATTTTGTGGTCAAATAAAAACATACAAGTAAAGGTAGGTTATTTTTTAATCGGCCCAATCATCGCCAGCATCGTCATCATCTGATGAAGAGTTTTGATTCTTAACAGGTGGCGGCGGAGATAAAAAAAGACAATCGACTCATTACACCTCCACAGTCTGTGGGATTTCCTAAGCCGTCCTTAGCTCCCGATATTCCTTTTCTACGCATAAGCAGCTTATTGTGTAAGTCAGCCATTAGATCTCCCCCAGAGACGACTTTAGGTTTGTCTGGAATTGTATTGAGCTGTTCTGTGGACGTTTGTCGAGCGACATCAGCGGCTGCCCGCAGACGACCTCCGCGAGCTCCACCGGCTTTCCGGATGGCATCCATTAGATTTGAACGAATGTCAACTTCAGGAGCTGCTTCGATTGATCTGTAGGATGAACATTCATAGGTGGAGCAGGAGGTGGAGGTGGCGGCACAACTGATTTAACGGCTTCATGTTCAGGCATAGTCGCCGGTGGCGGCGGAGGTGGTGGTGGTATTGGAGATGTAGAAGCTATCACCGTTTTAGTTGGTTCAGCTGCTTTGAACTCCGGACTTGTTTCTTTCTTAGCTTCGTGCTCCACAACTCCGGGCACTTAGGCATATCTATGAAAGTTTCGAAAAACAACGAGGGAGCAATTTGATTGGTTTCGGCATGATCAAATTGAATATCACCAGCTGTGCCAGGTAAGTCGGGCAAATCGGCAGGCAAGTCAATAGTTGGTGCCTCATTCAATGTCGGTATGTCTGTGGATTAAGTATGGTAGATTGAATAAATAAATAAATAAAACCCTGTCTTTTACCCTTCTGGCGATTACTCAGCGAGAGCGGGGCCGGCTCTATAATTAGACCACGGCCAGTGCCAACTTCCGCTTTCTTCGCACCTTTAGATCGATTTCGTTGAAGGCGACTCATATCGTCGGCCACCTTTCGAGCACCGTAAACGTTTTCTGCCGTACTAAACAGCAAAACCGAATTGATAGACTTGCAGTTGGTGGGGATGTCACCAAGACCACGATGGCTGGACACTCCAGCGGCAGTTGATTTGTTTTTCGCACTGCGAAAATGAAAGAACACCAGCTTTTCTTGAATGTTGCCAGGGCCAAGATCAACGCGGCTTGTTATTTCATGGTCATTTAGGATATTAGATGTAAAATCTGCTGCTTCTGCACCATTGAAGGTCAACTCGATGTCTCTGAAAACATGCGACGACGAAAATTTTGCTGGCGAGAATATTTTAATGGCCTTATTTGTGACGGAGAGGTTTTGATTTTTCTGCGATGCAATAATAATTAACACGCGAACTCAATTCGTTGATTTTGTTTTTCGAAATACGTTTGTCAATGCGATCGAAAATGTTTGTTATTGTCGATTGTAAACAATTTAAGGCATGGGCTGCTTGGATAATAGTTTCTTCGTGGCGTAAATCAGGTGGAATTACTGGTACTATGTACATCGTTGGACTTTTTTTTCAACTAAGCTTTGGCTAGTTATAGCTATCATTCAAATCGATCCGGGAAAATTTTTGAATCGATATTTGACGATGTTTCTCTTCGTTTAGAAATGAAAATTATATACTGATCGATCGGGAATCATACAAAGAATTTTTTTTGAGAAAAAAAAGTGTAATTGAACATTTATTTTTCTCTAAAAATGTATTTTTTTATTTTATTTCTTATTTTGACAGAAATTAATTTTCCCGAACAGCTGATACTTTTATGTTCACCACAGCAATTTAATAAAAAAAAAAAACATCTGTCAAAACAAGTAAATACACCGCATCGAATTGTTGTTGGATTTCACATTTCAAAATGGACGTAATGTCAAAATTACAAATACAACATTGTAAACAAATGGGTGTTGGAGGGTAAAACGTACGAAAGATTCCGGTCCTTATATGGTGTGTCTATGGACCTAACATTCATGACGTCCAACCAATCATTTGTCTACAAACAAATTTAAACTGAAATACTGTGCGATACATTACTGTTTAGAGACTTACATATTTGAACAGTTTATAGCATTCTTCCCAACTTTCGTCTTCGAGGTATTCAAGGCTAACAGCTCGCGACAACGCTTTGGCGACAGTGTGAGAGAACAACTTTGTAGCATGTTTGACTTTTTGTCTTTCTGCTCTGTATAGAGTTCTCTGTTCGCCCCACCTAAATCACTTGTGATTGCCACTACTGTGAAACCACAGGTCCCAACTTTTTCGATGATATCGAATAAAATGCCTTCGTCATCTTACAATCAAAATCATAAAATATGAGCTGCTTCCATTTTCCAACTAAACCTATTGTGAGCAAAAGTGTTAGCACTTAACGATGAAAAATAATCGAATATTTACCCCTCAGCGTCCCTACTTGCACGTAAGACGCTGGCTTAAGTGTTGTGTCAGAAGGTCTATCATAGCAGTATGATTCTTTGATCTTCATCTCATCGAAGCTGAGAACACAAAGCTTTTGATTTTCTGTAAGCTCTTGCGCTGCTTTCATAATTTAAATGATGGGTACCATGGTTCCTAGTGTTAGGTCGATTTTCTGGGCCCATGTTTGAAGGGTTCTGCTTGCAGGGAGAGGAACGTTTTTCTTTTTAAGCAATTTATAAGTTCTGGACCTAGCAAAATATAGCGTTATTGATCTGGCTATATCTTCCTCAGACCAAGTTGGTCTTTTTACGCCCATTCGAATTTTTTTTAATTGACCAGGAGTGAAAATTGTTAGAAGCTTTTCTTCTAAGTTGGACTGGTTGAACGTGGCTTTTTTCACTTCAGTCTCCAACTGATTTATTCTCCTGGTCTAAGTCCTTAACTCTGTTTTGAGTTGCTCATTTTCTTCGCGTAAGGCTTTTCTAATAAGTTTATAAAAACAAATTATTTTATACAACTTCAGACTGCATGGATAGTACGATTAAGATTTTGTTCCTATCATAAATGCATACAAATATTATTAGATATATAGGTACTTACAATTGTTCACTTAACACATCAAATTGAGCTTGTTCTAATTGTGGATGTGAAATATTTCCCATTAAGCTATCATTTTCGCGTTGCTTTTCAGACACAATTTCATGCTCGAGCTCAGTGGGAACTTCCAGCAACCCACTCACTACTTCTTTTTGCTTTTTCAGCTCCATTCTTTTCGAGCGCTTTGTTGTGTCAGGCTCAGACGTTACAGACAGTTGCTTTGGGTAAACCGTATTAACTGAATCTGGTTTCAAAATCCGATACCGAGTGAATCCTATTGATATAAATCTATTTCAGATTCGAATTCTGAACTGCTTTTTCGTATTACCCATTTCATACTTTGTATTGTTTATAAAATCTTCTCGCAAAAAGTTGAGACTACAAATTCTTGCAGTTAGAACATTAATTTTATCTTTGCGTTTGGTGAACAAGGTCCATTGCTTCGAGATTTAAATTTCCTTTTGGAAATTTATGAAAGCTGGAATCGCTCGTTATCTTCTTTCTTTCGTTGTTGTTGCAGTCAAAAACAGAACAAACACCCATGTTTATCAATAAATGTTTTTTTATTTAGTATAAATTATAAACAATACCACTTAAACTAACTTTATTGATTTAAAAATTTGAAAATTCACTTCCTTTAACATTCACAACAGGAAATAGAGTGAAATTGCGCCAAAAATACAAACTCTCTTCAGTTGATTGAGTGTTCGTGACGTCGCGATAGTTTGGAAACCAAAACTTCACATGCGCAATGCGCTATCTTTATAAGTTGTAGCATGGTGCTAAAGGGATGATCGGAAATCATCTATGCAGTGATGCGTTTTTGAATTTACACTTTGTTTAGATTAGATTGGTTTTTAGGTTTTATTCAACTTTAAACTACATGATAAAATCTTTTTAGTTTATACTTATCAATTAACTAGGAACAACCTAAATAATATTTGTTTTTCAAGCAAATATATTATTCGTATAGGTTGCACAGGTGCATCGTTTACTTACTTACAAAAACTTACCGACTAACAAGAAAATAAATTTTATATTCTTACATATCTACCAAAAACATAAAAATAATTTACAAGGAACCAAAATCATGCAAATATCCATTCCAGAATGAACAATCTTTCCATAATTTCAAAGAAACTACCAATTAACATGTAATAAACATTGTAAATCAACACACCGGTTAATCGACCAAAAAACATGCTTCATTTTTAATTCTTGGTCTCAAACCTGAAAATTCCTTGCAAATGATAGTCGAAAATGTAACAAGAGCATAAAGCGGCCCATAAAAACCACAATTGTGTGCACACCGGTGTACTAACAACAGGTGTGGCATTCCGCACACACGACACACCAAATCGTACACACATTAGTTGTGAAAGATATCTCAAACAGAGAGAAAAAACTAAATGAGAGAACCAAATTTCCTCGTCTCCGTCTCTTTGAAACCTCTTACTCTCATTTTTTATAGCGTGTTGAATTCGTATCGGTGTATACATGTTTTCACCTCGGAAAAGAGTACACAAAAAAACATCATTTCCGGGAAATGCGACATTTCTCATTTTTGTTTATTGATAGCCAAGAAGGCTATGTTTTTTAAAGTCTCATTATAATATTTGTAATTCTCATGAATTTTTTTTTTAATTTTGCTAACATCTTGTCGTTTTTATATCTACAAAAAACTCCTATAATTCAAATTAATTCTAGCAAAACATTTTTGTTTGTCAATAAATAACGGAAGAAGTTATACCGGTAGTTCGTGGTGAATTTATTTTTCTCTTCTTTTTCTCTAAGTTACAGATAGATGGCAGGAACAACCAGAACAAGAAAGGATGTGTGCAGAAAGTGTTTAACAAGGTTAAGGTTTTTTAGACTACACTTTATTTGTATATATGAACGAGTACACGTTTTTTATAAATGAATGTTATGTTTATTTCAATAGTAATACGTTAACTATTAATTAAACTACTGTATTATCTAAAATATACTGCATTGAATTCTTTTACATTGAATTATAAAAGGCGAAAATAATAAAGTTCAACAGTTTACCGGGAAAATTTATATAAAATATCCATATCTTCTGCAATTGCCGTATCAATCGATATTTTATGGAACTAACACTAACTACGTAGCATTTATTTGTCATGAATCACTTTTTTAGCTTTTTATACACCAAAAAAATCAATGATGAAATTTGGATGCGATAATAATTACTTGAACACATCATTTCATCATGTTCATAGTTCTTCAGGTTTAGCCCTTAACTTTCATTTGCATTTATTTATGTATATCCTAAAAAGTTTAGCAAACATCTATGAATAAGCCACAATGCACTTTCAGAAAAACTGTAGTTAGAACTTTCCCTCACAGATTTTTCCTTGTCGCTATATAACTGAAAGATAATATATAAATAGTTAGAACTGGAAAACTTATAAAAATGATGCATAAGACTTAAATTTTTGTTGAAGAACAAATTTGTATATTCTTTTCACAAAACCACTGACCTAGCGAGAATACAAATATTTTAACTTTTGTACAAAAGTACTTTTCGGCTTATGTAGTTAAGCCTTTAAAAGCAACACACTACCTTAGGGGAAAGCAGTAAGAATAGCTTATCAACTATTCACAAATCTTATGCAATGAAAATTGGCAACAGAATTAACAAGTTTACGGTCTTTTTATTTAGTGTCTACTTAAATCACTTATTTTCGGCATATTGGAAATGTCGTGAGTAATGTAAAGAAAATAAACAACGAGTACACACAAATAAAATAGGAATGGAAAAAAGAGATGAGTATATAAAACTGTTTTCAATGTTCCATGTTTGCATTCTGTAACTCTCGTTTTCAATGTTCCTGCAACTCTCGCATCGACAAAATTAAGTCGATAAACTCTGAAAATTGAAACGAATCTGAGTTTTTTTTGCATCTTTCAACGGTCTGAGCGAAAATTAAACGCATAAACGCAGCTAATAATACAAATAATAGTTGTAGTGCTTTCAGAGTTTTATGTTTCTAGGTCCTAATTCTCTTTGGACTGTTGCACCACATAATTTATTTTACTTACTTAATGATTAAAACTGGCTTCAAATAACTAACTAATATTTATCTAAATGCGTAATTTAGAATTGTTTCTAAATCTTCATTGTTCTGGCACCTAACGAGAGTAATTAATTTCACTTCATATTCGAATGATATTACTCTCAAACGAACACAATAAAAGTACCAAAAAGTTGTTCATACACAATTTTTAATTTTCTTTGAACACCTCTGAACAGCTGACTACATCCGCCATTTTTCAAAGGTGCTCGCCATTTTTCAAAGGTGGTGAGCAGTGAGAAAAGAGAGAAAAGTTTTTTCTCTCTCGTGGTGAGTATGTACATAAACTTGCATAAGTATTTGTTCCCCATATTTTTTTTATATGGAGTTAATACATATGCAAGTTGGTGGCCAAATCACAGCTTGTAGGCAAAAAGAGAGCAACCGTCGAAGTTGGTTCTCTCTATTAGTTCTTTCTCGATGATCTCAAAGAGGAAAGGTCAGAATGAGTGACGTTAAAGCTTGAAGCTTTTATTGAAACAACTTTCAACTCACCGCTTTCAACAACGATTCAGATGCAACTGAATAGTAAATACACATCACACCGATCAAGACACCGATCATAGACACACCATATAAAGACCGGAAACCTATCTGTCATTCTGGTTTTGCCTACAAGCTGAAACATCAATTCTCACCAGCGTTGCCGCGAAGACAAAAATTGTAAGGGCAATTTTGAGGGCCATTTCCAAAATGTGCGGACCACTCGCCCACTACCCTGGACAAAATTTGTTTAAGAAAATAATAACAGTTTGTCTTTTCTAAATAAACTTATTATATTTCAGGTCTTTTTGTTTACGGTATTAGTTATCACACTTGTACAAAGTTCCGATCGGGCACATTACGGCAACGCCTCTTCTCACGCACCCTTATTTCGAATTCTAACATCAATTCACCACAGCTAACATCAATTCACCACCCTTCTAACATCAATTCACCACGAAATAAGGAATAGTGATGAGAAATTTTTTAGGGGAGGCACCTAGTGGCTACATCGACATTAGCTATTGCATTTTTTGGGAAGAGTACGATAACTCAGGTGACAAAGTTTAATGACGGATTTGTATAGAACAGTTAAAAACAATCATTTTTTACTATGGGGTCTATTCTCCCCGTTTAGGCGTTAGAGGCAATTTAAAAAAAATATGTGCGTTAAATGGAAAAAATAATGGTTATACTTACAACTAAGTTTTATAAATTTTTTTAAAGACAACACTTTTGTCTATTAGCTTGTTTTTAAATCAAGTCAAAACTATGCAAATTAGAATAGTTCGTTGAGATATTATATTTTTAATAAGTATTTATTAATCCGATCTTCTCAGATGCCAACTTAAGACTAACATCGAAAAACATTTTTGCTGTAAACTGTCATCAAATATGGTTAAACAAAGAACTTATTGTTTCTTATACATGAATCACTTATTAGGAAAACAACATGTTCCTACGTGATTGTATTGAAATGTAACATAATATTTAATATCATATTTTATGATCCAGAGGATCGTTCTTATTGCTTATTATTATATTTTTGTTCATATTTTCTAATTACTAATGGAACAGACGTGTGTTAATTTGCATAGTTTTTGGAACAAAATTGTTTTAAACTCAAAATTTGGGCAAAAAAAGGTTTGAAGTGTGATTTTTACACTTTAATGCCCAATTTCATAAACAGCTTTTATACATTTAACAGCATTTTAAACTGTTAAATGGGATATTTTGGTTTCACCAAGCGCTTTTAAAGTAAACAAGCTTTTAAACACCTTTTAAAACTAAATACCCATTTTTGGCTCATTAAATTTTAAAAGTGTCATTAAAAACTGAATATGGAAGATTGACAGCTGATGTTTTGTTTTGTAAAATTTGTGTTCTCAACATTTTGAGATACAGAATGAATAGGTAAACAAATTCAACATTCCATTACTATTTATAATATCATTTTTATGATTTTAATTTCTCACACAATTCGCTTAATAGAAAGAAAAAGGGGTTTTATTTTTACAGGATTGTGAAGAGGACTCTATTTTAACAAAAATATCCCTGAAATTTCCCATTTCAAGCTTGGTGAAACTGAAAAAATTATAAGGCCTGATAAAATTTAAATAGCTTTTAGATAAAAGTGCTTTTAGTGTTTGTTTATGAAATCGGACATAAGATTATTTACTATTGTTTTTAGAATGCATTGCTTATATTTGTTTTTGAACAAACATTGAAAACTAGATGATTTTATGTCTTTTAGTTCTTGAGATAATTTCAAAAAAAAAAAAAATATTTTAATTAAATTATTTTTTCCTTGCTTGAGTATTAACGTAGTCTTATTTTGATAGTCATAATCGAATATGGATTAAGGTATACCCGGAATTAATTATTTTTTCTTAAATCCAGCTTATTTAAATACAAAAGAAACTTTGACTAGAAGACTTTGTGATTGAAAGTGGCAAGAAAATGTTAATTTTTAACTTCACTATATTCAAAAGTGTGTACTACGTATAATACAGTTTGCAATTCAATAAAAAGCTATAATTGTCTGAACAAGGCATTTGTTGTATTATGTAAAGAAAACTTGAAATATATTAGCAAAAATGTTAAACATTGTTGTTTTTTTTAATTTAAATGTAATACAAAGACTTCTAATTCAGGTAAAATTATACATTCCAAAAATTATCTTTTTTGAATGTTATAATAATTCTTTTTTTCTCGAATTTAAAAAACGATTACTATTTCCTAAAAGTATTTTGATAATTACAAAACAGTGACCAAGTTTTAACAATGTTACTATAAGTTAAGTTTTTCAAATAAAAAAATGATAAAAGTGTGACATCACCTCAACATCACACATAACATAAGTGTTTTTTTCTTCGAGGTGAGTTTGAAAACGTCAACAAAAATTCCAATGTTTGCATTTTTAAACTTTTTTAAAAGAAAATTAATGGATATCGCGAGTAGACGAAGTCTGCGAGGATTAAAACGCTGTCCTAGTTGTGGAACATTTAACGGAAATCGCAGCCAATTGTGTCGCAATCCAGAGTGTGAGCTTCGCAAGCAAATACTTAACAACAAGAAGTCCATGGACCCGATTCAGTTGATTTCGCACACGGAACGAGAATGCGCTCCGAGGAATTTCGTCCAAATCACCGACTCCTACACGCAAGAGGGCAAGAGTTTGCTGATAAAGCGGAAAGCTATTTGTTTCGTGGACACCTGTAAGTACGATTCCAAAGACATCGACATAAGCTGCAAGCATGTCAAGGCGACTGCGGAATCTGTGAAGGTCGCCGAAAAGTTTATAATTCACTACGACACCCTGTGGAGTCTGCCTATTGGAGTTGAAGACAAAGTTCGTCTATGGGAGTCATACAAGGAAGAGGAATCCGCTGTCCCCGCTGTGCAGAGGATAAACAATACGACATTTGTGACAAAGTGCGCCAGGTCGAATATATTCCCATCGGGGAGATTGCATGTGACAGTCCTCACAGACAGACACAATATAGTATGCTCATTTGAACCAATTTCCGCACCACATTGGAACTCACTTGGAAGTGTTCTTATAAGTTTTTTTGATTTTAACTAAAACGTGTGAATGCAACTTCCTTACTCACACTTCAAGGATTCCAGGAAGGTATAAACCATTCCTGTAGGTACATTATTGTACCAAGGACACGACCGAATGAGTTCTAATGTTTGAATTTTTAAACATTTTTGATAGGAAAATACAAATAGTGGAACTCACTTGGACGTGTTCTTATAAGTTTTTTTGATTTTAACTAAAAAGTGTGAATGCAACTTTCTTACTCACACTTCAAGGATTCCAGGAAGGTATAAACCATTCCTGTAGGTACATTATTGTACCAAGGACACGACCGAATGAGTTCTAATGTTTGCATTTTTTAAACATTTTTGATAGGAAAATACAAATAGTGGAACTCACTTGGACGTGTTCTTATAAGTTTTTTTGATTTTAACTAAAAAGTGTGAATGCAACTTTCTTACTCACACTTCAAGGATTCCAGGAAGGTATAAACCATTCCTGTAGGTACATTATTGTACCAAGGACACGACCGAATGAGTTCTAATGTTTGCATTTTTTAACATTTTTGATAGGAAAATACAAATATTGCAACTCATTCGGTCGTGTCCTTGGTACAATAATGTACCTACAGGAATGGTTTATACCTTCCTGGAATCCTTGAAGTGTGAGTAAGAAAGGTGCATTCACACTTTTTAGTTAAAATCAAAAAAACTTATAAGACCACATCCAAGTGCGTTCCAATGTGTGCATTTTCCTATCAAAAATATTTAAAAATGCAAACAGTGTAATTCATTCGGTCGTGTCCTTGGTACAATAATGTACCTACAGGAATGGTTAATACCTTCCTGGAATCCTTGAAGTGTGAGTAAGAAAGTTGCATTCACACTTTTTAGTTACAATCAAAAAAACTTATAAGAACACTTCCAAGTGAGTTCCAATGTGGTGCGGAAATTGGTTCAAATGAGGATACCATATTGTGTCTACTTGCAAATTTAAAAATTTGAATCGATATTTGACGGTGTTTCCCTTTGATTAGAAATGAAAATTATATACTGATCGATTGGGAATCATACTAAGAATTTTTTTGAGAAAAAAAAGTGTAATTGCGCATTTATTTTTCTCTAAAAATGTATTTTTTATTTTATTTCTTATTTTGACGGAAATTCATTTTCCCGAACAGCTGATACTTTTATGTTCACCACAGCAATTAAATAAAAAAAAAATATCTGTCAAAACAAGTAAATACACCGCATCGAATTGTTGTTGGATTTCAAATTTCAAAATGGACGTAATGTCAAAATTACAAATACAACAATGTAAACAAATGGGTGTTGGAGGGTAAAACGTACGAAAGATTCCGGTCTTTATATGGTGTGTCTATGACACCGATACTCACTGCGTTTCTGACACCGAAGATCGGTGTTTTCTCCAGCCCACACACAGCACATATTTCTGCACACCAACACAAGTGTGTACACATGTGTGGTGTCTATGGGGCCGCTTAACAAAAGGAAATCATCGCTTGTCTTTCCTGGGTTGTAAGTTGTAACACACAAAAAGAAATATCATCTGTTAGTGTTAAAAAAGGCAAGGAAAGAATGAAATCAGAACTACCGTGCCCATTCCATATTGGGCTCTTCTTAAAAACTTTGTTTTCTTTGCGCTCTCGTTGAACAATATGTTTATTATCCTTATCTAAACGGGCCTGTTCTCGATCTGTACCACACAATAACGAAGATTTGTCACTTAAAGACGCCACCGACTCACGAAATTGCTTCAAAGCCCATGAAGGACAATAACAAAACGTGAAAAAAATGGACGAAAAACTACAAAAACAAAGCGAGTTTATTATCTCTTTGCTTGCCACAAAAATGTCTCAAAGTGAAGCGAATACAACACAAAAAATTGATATTGAAATAAGTGAAATAAGGAAATACATTTGCGCTATTAATAAAAAAGTTAATATGGAATTTTCGCTATCAAACACAAACTCTAATATCCAAGTTATGAAAACTGAACTCTCCACAGTGCAAAAATCACTTGCACTTGGTGGAATTATGCGGCGTTAAAGCAGACCTAATATGTAAAACCACTGAACTTTCACAACTACAAAAGGATTACGATTCTACTTCTCACCAAAGACACTCCATATAGACCGGAATCTTTCGTACGTTTCACCCTCCCCCACCCATTTTTTTATTGTTGTATTTGTAATATTGACATTAGGTCCATAAATAATGGAAGTCCAACAACAATTCGATGCGGTGTATTTACTTGTTTTACAGATGTGTTGCTTCTTTTACTAAATCGCTGTGGTGAGAATTTTAGATTTGATGTTTTGTTCTTAATTAAGGTGATGTCACACTTTTATGTGTTTTTTTTTTATTTTGAAAAACTTAAATTATAGTGAAATTGTTAAAACTTGTTCACTTTTTTGTAATTATCAAAATACTTTTATGAAATAGTCATCGTTTTTAAATTCAAAAAAAAATTATTAGAACATTAAAAAAAGATAATTTTTGAAACGTGTAATTTTACCTGGATCAGAACTCTTTACATTTATAATTTAAAAAAAAAACGTTTTACATTTTTGCTAATATTTTTTCAAGTTTTCTTTACATAATACAACAAATGTCTTGACAATTATAACTTTTTATTGAATTGTAAAGTGTATTATACTCAGTACACACTTTTAAATGTAGTGAAGTTACAAATTAACAATTTCTTGCCACTACGGCTAAAGTCGCCGTAGCCACTTAGCGCCCGCCCCTTAATAATCACGAAAATAGTATTAGGTTTTATATAAAAAAAAAACACCAACTAAAGTTTGTATGTTTGGTTTGGTGAAACAAATTTTATTTAATTTTAAAACGCCATCTCTAGTTTCTTAGCCCCAACAAGTATTTTTGTTTCACAAAGAAGTTTACTTGTAAGGTTATTTTACGCTAAAAATGTATTTTTTTTTTGAAAACGTATGGTAGCTAAAACTGTGTCCGAAATACTTCACCAATATTACTTCATTCTTCTTTTAACATATAAATTTAAACAAATTATAAAGAATAAGAAAGGCAAATTATTTATTTTTATAAGTTACCATTACATAATTATACATTTTGAAACAACTTAAAAACATGATATTTTAGTGACCCATTTGTTTGTGTTATTGATGTTATTGATTTTATGATGTAACACACTTTTCAGCCCACCCGATTTAATTTATTATCCCTATAGTCTGCATTAGATTTAATACATATTCCCTTATCAACCAATGTTGCAACAAAATTGTCCACTTAAGGTCAAGTAAGCACTAAACAATTCATTCTTCGTATTTTCTCATCGATTCGTGGTGAATTGACTTTAGCAGTGCTGAATTGACTATAGCAGTGGTGAATTGACTTTAGCAGTGGGGAATTGATATTAGCTTGTAGGCAAACCAGAATGACAGATTGTTTTCCGGTCTTTTTATAGAGTGTCTTTGCTTCCCACGATCTGCAGATAATAAAAAGCTCTCTTAATTCACAATAAAATCGACAGTTAGCTTGCGAGTCATTTTTATTCGACATACCGCATTCGCCTGAAGAAGATTTGAACAAGATTTTCAGCACACTTTGTAATGCCATCAACATTAATCCACAAAATTACAGAGCTTTTTTCGCACTCGCTCTAAGCTTCTTCAAACGACACTTCAATCATGGTCAAATTTTTCTCAGCCTACGATCGAAATTATATACCAACTAAAATTGTGGCTTTTCGAAAAATACAAAACCGAAAACTTTGCTTCCGCGACGCTGGATATATTCAAAAACACTCTATATGAAGATATAAATCCTTCGTACGTATCACCCTCCAAAACCCATTTGTTTTCATTGTTATATTTGTGGCCGAATTCAACGAGAAAAATTGACGTGTTTTCACGCAACATAGAATTAACTACTGAGATTTTAGGCGAAATTTCATAAATTAGAGGAGAAATGACACGCATACTTAAATGAGTTTAAGAGTTTGATTTCCGGTTTAGCTTGTGGACAAACCAAGATAGCTACCGAAGATTTATATCTTTTTTAAAGTGTTTTTGGATTTTATTCTGGATGTTGTGGTTTATATGCGGGAAAGCTTATCTTCAGAAAACAAATACCTGTTAAAACAATGTGCTTCAGAAATGAAAAAAATGTAAGCAATTTGTGTCGGTTCATACAGCAAGAGGATGTGTTTATGTTAAGCGTCACTAAAATGATTCAGCTATTTTTATTGATTGCATTAATAAAATGGAAGGAGTTTCTAGATTGGATAATGAAAATACATAATTTATAAAATGTATTAAAAATATCTACAAACTTTGTGTTTATTAAATCTCATTTTTCTTTATCTCTCAGGTTATTTAGGTTGTTAATTTTTTACTTTTTCTTTGTGTTCCTCCTTCAGTTGTCTGGATCTTAACACATTCTCTGGTGGGGGTGGGCGCCTACTAGAAAATTTTTCTAGTGAATGCCCGATCAAACTACTTGACTGATCTGAACCGTTTGACTACTCTGGATTAGATTAGATTTGTTTATTGAACTTTTATATATACAATTGGATAGTCTTAAGATCAAATAGATACATTGTCTTAGAATAAAATAGTTTGTTGGCACATAGGGTGCCTAAATTTATATATTGGCTTAAGATTAAATTAAAATATTATTTGATATGTATGGCGTTCTTAAAATAAAAGTCGGTTGACTTGGTAATCCTCGGGGTGTTCCTTCCCGGTTGTTATTTGTTGGATTTGTTTATTAGTTAGAGGCTTGTTGGCATGTTTAGCCACGTCGGTGGGCTGATACTGGGTCAGCGTAGAATGCAAAGGAATCTTCGTTGTTGACTTGAATTACGTTTTCATCCATAATGTCCATGACACTGAGGTACCTGGAATCTGGCTGTCGCTATTGGGTTGTCATCCTTCTTATAAGTTGGTTCGGGTGGCTAGATGACTTACCTACTAGCTTTTTAGCCAAGAGTAGTAGGTAGTTGTCCAATGTATTTATTCTCGCTTCAGAATAGATTTGGTCATTTCTGAAGTATTTTTGACGCTCCCAGACAAGCCCAGTGCAGATTCTCAGGATCTTTCTTTCGAAGGCTTTTAGCTGCTTCATGGCCGTTTTGGAGATGGTGTACCAAACGGGAAAGCTGTATCCAATGACTGGTCTCAGCAGTTGTTTGTACATCAGGATCTTGGTCTGCTGACTTAGTCCATTGCTCTTCTTCATCAAAGGATGGACACGATGAAAAGCCCAGCTGGCTTTCCTAAGAACTTTCTGGGCATGCGGGTTAACCTTTTATAGCTCGTGGAAATGAATTCCCAAGTACTGGACGGTCCTCTTGGCTGAAAGTGACAATCCATCTGGGAGTTTCAACTTCAAGTTTCTGCATATTGTCGCTTTTTGCGATCCTCTACGGACGACAGTTGACGGCCTTCTGAAGCACATGACATTCCGACTTTGCTGCGTAGATTTTAATACCCCATTTATGGTAAAAATCAAAGAGACTTTGGAGGTGTGCTTCTACTTTCTTCACTGCTATATGTGGTGACATTGAGGAGCAGTAGGTAAAGAAATCATCGGCGTATAGAAGGTTCTCGCAGTTGACGGGGTTAGGTTGGTCAGATGTCAGGATGCTGTATAGAAACGGGCCGAGCTTCGATCCTTCGGCAACTCCAGCCCTGATGTTCTTCATTGACAATGAGCATTTTTCCAATTGTACATACAATTTTCTGGAAGAGAGAAAAGAAAAAATAATTCTTATTAGTGCGATTGGAAAGCCCAGCATGTGAAGTTTATGGATAAGGCCTTCAATCCATACGCTATCAAATGCTTTTTCAACGTCCAGAAGGCATCCAACAGTGACACGATGGCTATTAAGAGCTGTGGTGATGTCGTGTTGAAACTTTATCAAGGGATGCAGCGTCGAGTGTTTTTCCCGAAAACCAAACTGGATGTCAGGAATTAAACTGTTTTCACAGCAGAATTTTTTCAGCTTCCTTAATATAATTTCCTCCAGGAGTTTGCTGATGTTGCTCAGGAGAGATACGGGCCTGTAGATAGAAATGCAATTGCAACGATCTTAGCAGTTTTCCATTTTTGGGGAAAGTAGTCGTTGTTGAGGCAGTTTTTGAAGACGATTGTCAGGAATACAAACACTGCTTGCGGGAGCCTCTTCAGGATGAAGTTAGAAACCCCATCCGGCCCTGTTGACTTCTTTGGTTTGCAGTAGTCTATTATTTCACATATTTCCTCGGTAGTGCTTAAGTATGGGTTGTCAATTAGGTTATTTGCCAAGTTGGTTTCATTGAATACACTTCCCTCTGGAGTAGGAGCCAGAGTTTGTTGGATGGAATATTCCACTTCGCCAATGAAAAGTGGGTTAGACGGAGGGTTGGGGTAAAGTTGCCTTCGAAGTGGTTGGCAAAGGCTTCCACTTTGTCAACCACTGATGTAATCTCAGTGATGTTGTCCATCATGACTTCCGGTAGTGGTTTATTTCTTCCTATAAAGCGGTTGATTTCCTTGGAGGCTTCTGGTCCGGGTTTTATTTCTCGCAATCTCTTCTTGAGAGATTTGTCAAAGTGGTGTCGAATAGAGTTCCGGAACATGATGTTAACGCATTCAAGTTCACTTTTCAGTGTCCGGTATTCCAGATTCACTGTGTTGAGTTCCCTCTAGAGAATTCTCTATAGCCTTTTCCTCAACCTTTGTCGGTGCGAATACAATTTCTGTACATATTCCGTGAGATGTTGGTACCTATCTTTAGCTGTCATGGGCACCTTTTAGACGTCAAGAGCGTTGCCGATTGTCGCTTCCAGAATTTCGACGGCACCATCGATTTCATTATTCTGGAGGTTTCAGTTGGCAGGAGGAAGTACCAAGTGTTGCTCGATATGCCTCTGCATTCTCTAGACGTTGAGTTTTCTATAATTTATGAAGTCTGCTTGGGGTCTCTCTGTTAGGATGGCTGGCTGGTTGAGTTTTATCGAAAGCTTCGTGGTCAGAGTCGCTGAGCACAGTTGAACAGGTGAAGTTGCTGATTTTTGGAAGAATATAAATAAAATTAGAATTTGATAGGAAAAAATATAAAGTCGATGGAGTTCTTGGAAAGGTTGGCTTTGGTTGCAACACTACAACCAAAGAATGTTCATCGCTGTGAAGGTCTAACCAGTCTACGATGGCACCACATGTGGTGCCTTGCATTGAAGTCACCACCAATTAGACCGTAAGTTGTTTGTTTTAAGACACTGTTGAGTATGTTGAGGTCGCCATGGATGTTTACTTTATAGGGACCGCATTGGAAGTAAACGCCGATTACTGTCAACTTTTCTCCTTGTCCTAGATCTATCTGGACCACTGTAGCTTCGTTTGTTTGAAGGCCTGGGATGATAATTTCGCTGGTGCTGAAAGACATTTTTTTTTCCTCAAGTAGATGGCTGTGCCTCTTCCATGCTGATCTTTGTCCTGTCGGAAGGTCTTATATCCGACGATGTTAATATTGTTCCTGCGGGTAACATTGGTTTCACTGATGAGAGCGATGTCCGGTTTGTTGTTTTTCATAAACATAATGAATGATGTCCTTCTTTCCAAGCTGTACAATGAATTAATATTGTACGTCAGTATGCGTAGCTTCTTTAATTGCATATTGGGAATATGAATGTAGCTAGAGCCACGGTCTTCTCTCCTTCGCTAAGCTGGGCATAGTTCGTTGGGACTGCACTCCAGGCTTTTCCAATGACTGTTAGTAAGTCGGAACCAAATATCCTCTGGACTTCATTGTTAAGGGTAACATTTGTTTTGGCTGGTCCAGTTTTCGCTGGGCAATTCTTGGTGTTACTGGTTTATGAGGGAACATTTTGACTGAAGCCTGCTACTGCGTTTTTGGTGGTGTCGGTTTTGGTGAGGGTCCTCCTTTCACCATTGCTGCGAAACTAACTGCAGGTCTTTTGACCAAGCATGCTGATTTGGCAGCAAACGCTTGTTGGGCTTTTTGTTCAGCTGCCATTTTATTCCTCTCTGTCAATTTCGCTTTTAGGGTTGGGCAGCCCTTAAAGCTGGCTGGCAGTTTTCGCACCACATATCCGATCCGGTGTTTACCTTCCTTTTGCACTGGCCAGGCTCACGGTCCTGTTTACATTTGACGCACACATAATTGCGTCCGAAATTGGAAGCGATGTGTCCAAAACGTTGACATTTACGACATTGCGTGATGTCGGTGGATTTAAGGCGTTCCCAGTGAACCGTTTGATTCATAATCAGTGTCTTGCTGTATATTTCGGAAATTTCCATGTTCTTACTAACTTCCACAACGAAGTTGTTGCAGGTCTTTGCATGTGCCTTCTGTGACTTGTAAGGAGTTACCTTGATAACAGGGATTCCTTTTGTCCTCAATCTCTATGGATGGCGGCGTATGAATAGTGGATTCCTTTAAGTAGTAGTAGGTTCATCCGATCCTCCTTTGGCGTAAATGTCGTGAAGTGAATTTTCATCTCAAGCACACATTTTTTAATAGTGTCAAAAGATTGTCTGTTTCCAGCACTGATTACACTGGTTTTTGTGTTTCGGTTCTTCAGCGTAAAGCTGAGAGTTTTGGCTCTGCAATGCCTGCTAATTTCAGCAATGTTTGCTGAATACTCAAATATTGGTGGTAGTCCTACGGTTTTCTTTTATTGAGGTGTCTCTTTGGCTGTTTTCCTTGCTTCTGGGGCCTTAACCGTTGTTGAGGCTGGGGTTGGTGTGTTGTTCTCTATTTTCTTTGATGATGTTGTTGCTGGTATTTCTGGATCTGCAATTGGTGCTTGGGGCATCTTCCTTGTAGACTCTATGTCCAGTTGTGGGCGTTTGACGTTGTCCTTTTTGGATGTTGGTTTCCGTGGTCTTTTTTGACCAGGCAATGGGGATTCAGTACCTATTGTCTTCTTCGGAGCTCGTGTTTTCACTATTTGGCTCTTCTTCAGTTGACGTTTCTTCCATGCTGCTGTTTTCGGATTCAACATCGCTTTCCATTTCCACGGATTCCATTTCGTCAATGTCCTTGCTTGGTTCGTTGATGGTGGCAGGTAAGAATTTGCCGATAGTTTCACTAAGCCTCTGACTGTACTCGGGACGTAGGTGCGTGACCATCCTGGCTAGCAATGCTTCTTTTTATTGCACTGATTACACTAAAACACTTATTTTTAAAAAACCTTTGTTCCGTGGAAATCAGGGTATAAAAATCCTTAGGGCGCAGGTAGACTGCAGGTATAAGACTGCAGATATATCTGACGACTTGGGTATTTCGGGGGGATTGAAATTTTTTAATATCTTCCGCTAATGGTGTGTACGTACTGGACGATGCACACTGAATGATGTCATGACCTTGATAACTCTGGACGAACTCCGGATGGTTTTTATACTGTTGGGTTACGTTGATGCTGTATGTACATTAGTGTTGGTGCGTGTTGCAAGATGCTTGGACACTTTGGTTTACTTACACTTCGGTTTGTTTATTAAATAGAGAAATGCTGCGACACTTTGTTTTCGTAAACAAAGACGATTCAAACACTTGAATATAAAAGGGGTGTTTTCTGTGTCCGAGTCCTGTGTCCTGTGTGATGATTTGGGTACACAATAAATATCTAGTTCATTTAATAGAACACTGATCCCTTTGTTCGATTTTTATGGCTTTTTGGTTTAATTATTTTCTTGGTGCCATAACTCCCTCCTTGGTTTAAAATGCTGCGTCCCGCTGCATATTATTCTGTTTTAATTTGTCGATGTTCTCAATTTCAAGTTCTTTATTTATGGCATTCAAATATTCCTCAAATTCAAAGTTCGTAGATGAATAACCTTTAAGATATTGTTTGATTTCGTATGTTGGGTTTTGGTAAGTGGTGTTGTCTATAGTGATTTCTTCATGGAATATAATCAGATTTGTCCCTTCATATGTTTCATTATTTATGTATCGTTTCCCTGATGTCAGTATATGGCATTCGAAAATAATTTCTAACGGTGCATTCATTTCCTTTATTTTTTTACATTTAGCTTTTTTTAAATTTAATAAGTTTGACAAACATGAATCGTTATATTCTAATTTACTATAAAAATCATTTAATTCCAGTTTACAATCATGTACATTAACATAAGTTTCTTGACATAATGCAATATTATTTGGAACTAATTTTCCATCTTCGTGGCTTATGGACCTTGTTTCATACATTTTACATTTGCTTATAATAATAGGGTGTTTTATTAATATGACAATTAAATCTTTGCTCTGTAATATCTTAATTCTAGATCCATTCAGCAAATCTGAGATTGATAAACTTATGTTTTCGATTTTAACAATTTTATTAATATCTTTACTATTTAATAAAGCGGGATGTAGATTCCTAATTTAGATAGAGTAATAGTGTTTATTAAATTTTGCAACTCCAATATTATTAATTTTGTTCGCTTTTCAATAATGTCACCAACAAATGAGTTTGAAAAATTTTCAATTAGGTTAAGTATTTTAGAGTTAATTAAATATTGTTTTTTGTTGTTCTGAACTAAATCATTAATTTTATTTTCTATTATAATTTTGTCGTCGTGATCAGGACTACCTGCTATCCATTTCTATATCTTGCCTATTGTCTCTATAGCTCTCTTGTTCCTGTGATCTTTTTTATCATACGTTTGGCGCTAGCAATAGAGTCTTTGATTTTCGTCAAGTTTTTTATATGGAAAAAAGTTGCGTAATCTTTGTATAGTAGTACATTCCCATTTTCTATTACTAGATAGTCTTTTCTTGAGTAGTCAATTACTTGTGATGCGTCTACTATTGTAAGCAGTACCATAGGAATGATTGGAAACATTCTGACTTGAAATTTAGGAAACAATTTTTAAGTTATCCTTGTGTATGATACGTCCTTTTTTTGTTTTAATTGTGTGTCCTTAGTATTCCTGTACTATAATTTTTTTGTACTTGCGTCTGAAGCACTATTCACATGAGCACGACAAACGACCAACGAATGGACGAATATTCGTCGATTTTGACATTTCTTTCACATGAGTTTTTAATTCGTCACACAGCCGAACACCATTCACCACCGAAACCAAAACAAGAATGATTTTTTTAGGTTAAGTACGTGCGATTATTTTATTCGTTGCGGGTGTGGGTAATGTGGAACGCGAATATAGTTTGACAGTTCGTATCAACTACAATTTTTTTTCGCGACGAATAATTGCATCGTCGGAAGCGTCTGTTGTTAATATGAAAGTTTTATTCAAGTCTGGTTGAGTTAATTCAACTTCTGCCATTAAGTGTGATTAAGATTAATTTCCGTTTTCTTTGCCATGTGAGTGGAAACATGACCATTTTTACTCTGCAAATATTTGGTTAGAGGTTTAGCTGTTGCCGCATATTTTTTTTTATAAATTTACGATAATAGCCGATCATACCTAAGAAGCTTCGTAATTGCCTCAGTGTTTTGGGGATAGGGTAATTTCTTATGGTTTCAAATTTTCAAGATTAGTTTTAATTGTTTTATGAGCTACAACATAACCCAAAAATTCTACTTTTTCTTCAAATAGACGATGAAACTTCCCAGTTCTTCGATATTATTTTCTTGAATTAAATGAATAAGTTCCACTTTGTCTAAATATATTTTTTCTATCCTATTACCGTATCTTAACAACTTGTTATCGAAGTCTATTTCTTCTTTAACGTAGTTTATTAAGTTTGCACCTATTAATGGATCATATTCTAAATTTTCTATTACATAAAATCTTGTTTTTGTATTTAGTCTTTGTGATATTTTTTATAATTATTTCGCCACTTGGCGTTCGCGCTCTTTTAAAAATTGGTAGGGAAATTTCGTTCTCGGAAGTGTTTGGTTTGCAGTAGTTACTACTGGCACCAGTATCAATTAATATTTGTATTGTTTTATCGTTTAGTTTTCGTGATATGTGGGGTAGTCCCCACATTCGTCTAAAAAAATTTTATCTTCGTTGATATTATTTATGCGATTTACTTTGGGAACGGTTGCTTGAAGCGATCCTTGTATATTGTGAAACGTCTCATTTTGTCTTTTAAAAATTGGACGTGGTTAGTTATTGTAAGTGTTAAAACTGGGTTTTGTCCCTTCCAATTAGTATTATGGTTATAACCGTTACTTGGGCCAGGTCTTTGATAGTTTGTTTGGGTATGAATTTGTTTTAAGTGATTTACGTCACTTCTATTCAAATGTCTGTTTGCCGAACTTCCTAACTCCATTGGTTCGACCTTTTATTGTGTCTGTATGCGGTGATTGCCTTGTTTTAATTGTCTGTTTTTATTGTCGCCCCTCGTGGGAAAACGTGAGTTGTTATTTATTTCAATTTGGGGTCTGAATTGTGAAGCAAATAATGCTCTACTATTTTTGCTTTGCAATTCTTGTGCTTTTACTAAGGCAGAGGGTAAATCACTTGAATTTATAGTAAATAGGATGTTAGATAGGTTACCATTGAGACCTGCATAACTCTGTGGACATGGGTGTACTGTTACCATGGGTCATCACCGTCTTGTTGATTATCAAGGTTAATTTTTCATTAACCTGATTATAGTAGTCTATCACCGTATTATTTCCCTGTCTCAGTATTGGCAATTCTTGTTCTAGCATGTGTATCGGTCGTTTGTCTGCATAAGCAAAGTCTAAGCGCGAAATTATGGCATCATAATTGAGTACTGTGCCCTGATGTGTCAAAATATCGTTTGTTGCACCTACTATTGTATTCCTTAATATCGTCAGTGCCGAAAAATACCTTTTTCTACCTATGCTATACAAGGATATTGAATTGGATGAAGCCTTTCGCCAACTGACGTATGCGTTTTGATTTCCAGAGAATTCTGGCAATGATTTTACAATATGTAAGGATTTGTTGCATGTTATTCTTTCGTCAATTGTCTGTTTAGAATAATTTTCAACATTAGCAGAATTTCCTAAGCTAGCAAGTTGGGCAGTCAGTGAACCTTTTTTGCTATTGAATTTATTTGTAGTTTTGTCATGTGTTTTAATTTTTTTTAAATTTTTGTGTTCTTTAATAAACTTTTTAAATGACTCCGATGTGCATATACATACGTATTTTTGTATATAGAAAAAAAAAACAAAATAATGTTTTTACAATAATAATAATAATTTTCTTAAAAATAAAAATTTTCTCACAACAAATTTTGGTCTGCTACAGCTGGTATTTCTCCTTTACTGTTGCGCACCGTCTTGGTGATAATTTGTTAATTGCACTTTTTATCCTCTTTGGGATATACTTTGGCAAAAAGTTTTAGCGGATACCACTTGTGTTACAATTTACTTTATTTGTTCAATTTTTTATTAACACTTTTAATTCGTTTTCTTTAAAAAAAAAACTTTATTCAAAAATATCAACTTAAAAATATCTTTACAAATTTATCTTAAACTAGTGAATGCCCGATCGAACTACTTGACTGATCTGAACCGTTTGACTGCTCTGGACGATATCCGGATGGTTTTTATACGGCTAGGTTAAGTTGATGCTGTATGTACATTAGTGTTGGTGCGTGTTGCAAGATGCTGCGGCACTTTAGTTTGTTTATTAAATAGAGAAATGCTGCGAAACTTTGTTTTCGTAAACAAAGACGATTCAAACCAAAAACACTCCATTACCAAGACCGGAATCTCAGACTGACATTTCGGTTTGCCTACAAGCTAGAAAGCACTAAATGTGAGAAAGTGTGCGTGAAATGATGCAAAAAACCAAACACATTCTCACATTTAGTGTTTCGGCCCATCAAAACGCTTCATTATAGTAATCAGCCCCATCTAAATGCTTCATTTTGAATGTTTCATGGCCTCGTTCAAAAACTAAACAATCCTAACCAACAAAATCTGAAGTGCTGACATGGTCTTAAATTGGAAGATTTGTATAGCTTTTTAATTTCCATCCAAATAAATGTTGTAAATGTATATTAAATAAAATAAAATTGACCAAATACATATTATTTAATGATTTATTAGTTTATTATTATTTATTTTGTTTACTTAAATAATTTGCGAACGCAACATGCGCTGCAACCGGTTAAGTATAGTTATTGCAAATGGACAAAAGTGTAACTCAATACTTTGTAAAACAACAAAACAGACAATTTTTTCAGGTGGTTTGTTTAGAGCATTTTCTTGGCGACGTTAGAAGTTCAGGTGGAAACAATAGGCGGATGCCTCCGTATTTTTTTGTACAGACAATGCTACGAGAAGCATACTTGTGAAGTTCCATTGCCAACTTTAGCTAGTTCAGATTCCTCAATTAGATTAGTATTTTCATCATTTAAGCAGTTCGGTAGTTGCAAGACCAAATTTTAGTTTTGTTTGTTGCAGAAATATTCCTGAAAATTTCTTTTTAAGGGACTATTTTAGAGTTGGAATTTTGTTTGTAGTTAGATTTTGGAATAAAAATTTGAGGGAACCATGTTTTAAAAATAAGTTGCTTTGTGTAAAGCATCTTTAAGGAATAGAAAAAGGTAATATGTTTACACACAATACCAACTAAATGAGTGCAATAAATAGATTTAAGTAACTTTTTTTTATTGCAGTATGGGGAAACCGAACACCCAATAGAAAAAAACCGATATACGCGCCAAAATCCATACTTCTTGACTAAATAATGTTATCTTCTATGTTTACGCATAAAATTACGAATTTTGTAGCGTATGAAAATTTCTAGACATTTTACAATCTGAAAAATTAATTATGCTATGAAATAATTGGCTGCTATTAATGCTAATTTTTTTTCTAAAAAGTTGATGAAGGTTAGCCGAAGCGGAAATTTCTTTAATGAACATATTTAAAATATTATTGGCTTTCTCAAAAATATTTTTCTACGCTAACCTCTGCTTTATATCTGAAAACTATTGTTTATGTATATTTTCTTCTATGTTCTGCATTTATGAAATCTACGGTAGTATTTATTATATTACGAAAAACAAAAACATATACGTAAAACTCATTAATTTTTTTTTTATTATTAGCAGCATTTTTACTAAACATACTTTTCAAACAATAATAAGTAAACTTGAACTTTGGTAACTAAACATTTTTAAGGAATGAATGAAAATTATATTTTGCGTTAAACTGTGGAAATTCACTAAAAAAAAACTTCTGTACGTCAACAATAAACATTTATGACGATTACATGTTCTATTGAATTAGTTGTGCATGAATTCAGAACGATTTTAAGACGTTTTCATTTTGTGATATATGTATGTCAAAATTTACATTTTATTTGCTCTGCATTTATTCAACAGGTTCGCTATAATCGTTCTGATTACTTTTTTAAAACATTTGTGTTCCTTTGATGCATAGTTTTTTTTTGATAGCAAAAACATGTATGCTTCCATCAATCAAGAATGTTATGGATAAGATATTTTTCGATTATAACTCTTTTTTTTAAATATACAAACTATAAATATACTTGGATTAATTAAATTGATACAGATTTGAATTTCTTTTTTATTTGGGCCGTTCGTTAACGAAAATTTATTAGAATTCAATACAAAAATTGCACTCGCACCCTTAAATTGATGGTTCTTCGAACGCATCTTTGATACAAAAATCCGGGGATTATTATGAAATTTAAAGAAATTAGTAGTGATTACTGTAAATTAGTGAATTAATTATAATAACCTGATGTTGAACATGCTTTTTTCAAGACAAAAAGGTACATTGGTTCACTATCCACAAAATGCCTGCAAAATTAAAGCTTAAAACTGACTTTTTCATCGAAAAAAGTAAAAAGAAAAACCTGAAAAAAACTTATTAACCCCTCCATTTTGTTTTTGCTTTGCAAAGTGCCGCTAGCCCACGGCATCGTTTTTTTTTTGTTTGTGCTCACATCTATTCATGGACTAATTGTCAAAATTACAAATACAACAATGTAAACAAACGGGTTTTGGAGAGTGAAACGTACGAAAGATTCCGGTCTTGGTAATAGAGTGTTTTTGATTCAAACACTTGAATATAAAAGGGGTGTTTTCTGTGTCCGAGTGGATGATTTTGGTACACAATAAATATCTAGTTCATTTAATGGAACAATAATCCCTCTGTTCAATTTTTATGGCTTTTTGGTTTAATTATTTCTTGGTGCCATAACTTATATATGGACAATTTAAAATCAAGATACATTTTAACTTCGATTTGTTTTCAGAAGCTTTCGCAGATTATTCTGTCCCAGTAAGATTTAGCCACTTTGCAGTACATAAAGAGTTTTTCCATCTCATTTAAGAATCTTATCATTTCCTCTTCCGAAACGTTATTAGATCCAAGGAAGATTCTCCTCATAAGAAGTGAAAAACATCTTCTCTTTTTCTTCGGTTACATAAACTGCATTGCCAGGGTCCCTATGCGGTACATAGTTGAGATGCAGGAGCTCCTCTCGAAGTCTCATCATAGAAATAACCTCCACACTGTTCTCATCTCTAAAATAGTTATTTGGACCAAGGTTATGACAGAGATGTTTGTAAATTAATCTATGAGTTAAATTTGAAGCTTCTTCTATACAGTGACTACGGAGTTTTTCATCAACCCTCGCAATTAGTTTATACAGTTTAACGCTGCAATCATCAACGTTACCGAAATCCAGATCCAGTGACATTTTACACCACAAAGCCAGCTCGTGCCATTCTGCGTACCAACTACTTCTTTAATTGATTGTATAGAGGGGTGCTTTCTTTGTCAATTTTTTATTGTGCATTTGCAGAACTTAAATGATGTAGTCTATATTTAGTTTGAGGGTTTGAATAAAAAGCAATGCTCTTAAGGACAAACATTTGGTCGACTGTGGAGTAACCAGCTCTGAAACCGGCTTGAAACTCCTACAATTAACCATTCTGTGGAATCCACAAATTAAGTCGTCTTTGCAAAATTGCCGTAAAAAATTTGTATGAAGCGTTCGAAAACTTATTCCACCATAATTGTCTGAATTTTGAGTACTTCCTTTTTCGGGATAGAAAAGATGAAGGACCCCTTAAACCCTTCTGGTATAGATCCACTATCCAAAATATGTTTAAACTCCGAAGTAATCTTGTTTATCAGCTCATTGGTGCCATCATAGTAGAATTCAATTGGAATTCCGTCGGAACCAGACGCTTTGCCATCCTCTAAAATTTTTAAAGTATTTAAAACTTCTTCAGTAGTTATTATCGCATCTAGTATTCTACTTTCAGTGCATGGCTCTGCATAGGATACTGTTGCATTGAACGGTTAAGGGATTCATAAGCTCTTTAAAATGCGACAAAAGAACATCAGGTGTTAAGTCTCTGTGTATCTTATACTCATTTTCATTCAGTTTTTTCACCGCTTTCCAAAAATCCGATGAATTCTTGCATTGTGCTAGTAGCCTAGCATCTTCATTAAAAAAACTACTTTTTTTAGTCCTGCATATGTTTTGAACTCCATATTCGCTTCCAAGTACTTGCTCTTAATATTATGACTTACATAAACACGAAATAACTTTAACCACGAAAATGACCTCTTTCTCGCACGTCTACAGTCACCGTCAAACCATTGTTCTACAGGGATGAACTTTTTGTTGTTATTGGTGCTTGCCGGATAAGCCGATATTAGCAATTTGCAATAGCACTCACACCAGAATTGATTCCCTGACTTAGCGAAAGGTTTAAGTTTCTCTGATATACAGCTGCCTTGTTAGAATTCAATTTCAGTTTTCCGTGAATTTCTTGTACCGGAATAATCATTGATAACGACTTGTATCATCGTATTGATGGGTAAATGATCCGAGAATGGTATCGCGTCTACTTTGAAGTCAAGTATAATACTCCACCTTTGCTCCTCCAGCTCAACTGTAATCTATTACTGAGCTACCTTGACTTTCAAAATTGTAAGTCCAAATGTATTACACAGGTCAAAAAATTGTTTAACCCGTGCATTGCAAATCTCATCCTTTGATTGCCGTGCTATTTCCACTACCTCATTTTCAAACCCCGCTTTAGCCGCAGTATTTGGGTCACCTACTACTAGAACATTTGGGTTCTCATTCATTAACAAAAATTCGTACAACTTTGTTTAACCCGTGCATTGCAAATCTCATCCTCTGATTGCCGCAGTATTTGGGTCACCTACTTCTAGAACATTTGGGTTCTCATTCATTAACAAAAATTCGTACAACTTTTCGAAATCGGATTCCCAATTGTTGCAGTTGATGATGATTAGTAATGAAAATAAAATCAAATCTAAAGGTGGATGTCCATTTGAGAGTAAACGTGCTGCGAGTCGCTCTCAAGCTGCTCTCGAGAGCGATCTCGCAAATGGACATAGTCTGGAGAGTAGCTCGCGGAGAGTTGACTAATTACTCTCGACATTCGATCTTTTTGAAAGTCACTCGCAAGTGGACACATGTGTTTACCACTATCCGAGATAAGCTCGCGGAATACCAACACAGTTCGTATTTTGCGAGTAGCTGTCGAGAGTAAACATGGCAAATCAGTGGAAACTATGTCTTTTTTTCATATAAATTTGATTTAAAAATACATTTTTACCTTCCCATAGGAAGTTATTGTAAAGGGTCTGATTTGTCAAATTGAAAATTTTGACATTTCTCGACGTTTCAAGATCCCTAGAGTCGAAATAAAAGATTTTTAGAAAGATGCCTGTGCGTGCGTGTGTACGTACGTTCGTACGTCCTTACATCTGTACGTCCGTACGTTCGCGACGTGTTTTTCGTCGTCCATAGCTCAAGAACTAGTAAAGATATCGACTTCAAATAAAT
Source organism: Eupeodes latifasciatus (assembly GCA_920104205.1). Lineage (NCBI taxonomy): Eukaryota > Metazoa > Arthropoda > Insecta > Diptera > Syrphidae > Eupeodes > Eupeodes latifasciatus. The sequence goes on from OV049924.1 coordinate 221,002,912, forward strand.
TTTGTTATGCAGATAAAAATGCAGAAAGATGCAGAAAGGGATCTCAAGAAAATTGAGTGGGTGGTTTTTTTACCATAGCAGTTTAAATAAAAGGTGAAAATGTTGGTTAACCCAAAATATCTCACGAACCAAAAACGCTAGAGAATTGAATTAAATTTTATATTATATATTGTAACGTGATATCAAACAAGTATATTTTATGAAAAAAATCCTATTAACGGTTTTTTTATAAATCAAAAAAAAAACTGAAAACAAAATTTGTCACCTCGAAAATTGTACGAATAAAAAATGATTTTATCTTCAAAACAATTTTGTGCAACGAAGAATAATGTTTTAACATATTTTTTTAACAAATTTTGAGAAAAATCGAATTGACAGTTTTTTTTACAAAAAATAAAAACCTAAAAAAAAACAATACTAAAACTTGGTAAAAATTTACTTTCGACTCAAATAGCTTTTCAAAAATTAAAAATATTGTCTTCAAACTTTTATTATTTCACAGAAAATATTGTTTTCGATATTCTGTATTTTTTTTAATAAAAATCCATATTTTAAAAAAAATAAAATCTACAAAAAATAGTACGCAAATTTGGTAAAAATTGATGTTCGGTTCTCGATATCTCGTGAACAATAGAGGATATTGACTTTAAATTAGATTCATTCATCCAATTTGTATTTATTTATTTAAGAAATGAAATCTTTTAACAAATGCTACTAAAATTGGTAAAACATTTTTTACGACTAAAAATCTCGTTTACAAAAATAGATTTTGAAATCAAATTATTTCATCAAATGCAAAATGTTGTTGGTAATTTTTAAATCTTTTAGAATAATTCAACTAACAAATTTTTTAACAAAACACGAAAACCTACAGACCTTTTAAGCAAGGCAAATCGACAGACGGGATGGGAAGTTATCAGTGTGGATAAAATACATGGCCAACTGATAATATGCTAGCAGAAGAAATCTATCAAGTGGACACGATTATGAGAGTACTCTCACCAAGAAAACTCTCAATATTCTAGCAGAGCTTGCGATAGCAAAACTTCTAAAATTTGGCTCGCAAATGGACAGTCTCCCGAGAGTTGCTCTCGAGATTTAACTAGCAGAAGTACTCTCAAATGGACACGCACCTTAATAGGCTTTTCACACCAAGTCCAAACCCCGGTTTTCGCGAAAATATCGGTTTTCGCCGAAAACCTACATCGAAAACTCAAGTTTTCCCATACATTTTTGTTAAACCACAAGCTTTCGTAAACCACAAGTTTTATATAAAACCTCTCGAAAACTAGTTGGAATTTAAAGTTGTACAAAACAAACAAACCTTTCGGAACATTCAGCGCCCAAATTAATGTAAACAAAACAGCTGATGGCTGCTGTCAAAACAAATATTTCATTTTGAAATAAATTTGTTCGTGGTAAGTAATATTATTTATACAATTTCCTTACGAAATAAGAATTATTGCTTTTGTTTTTTATTTACAGAATATGGACAATTTGCCAATGTTGAGAATAAAAGCCCCGGTGACTATTTGCGGCACTGGCGATTCTTTTATGATCCTCCAGAGTTTCAAACGCTCTTTGTTCCAACTCGTCGCCACAAATATGTTCGACGCTTTCGCTTTCTACCTGGAGAAAGACTTTTCGGTAACTCCGTGCAATCACAAGGGTTTGGGAGGTATGAGAAAGGCGATAAGTTCATTTGTGGAGGAGAATAAGTATGAAAGGAAATTTCACAATGTGGAATCGTTGTTCCAGTGAATAAAACCACAACAGTGGGCTATCGCACCTTGATTTACAGCGATGTCAACATCAAGAAGATCCTCAGTGCTTTGGACAAGCCAGGCGAGTGTAGAAGGTTTCAGATACCAAGCAGAAAATACCTTCTTAGCTACAAGAGCCGCTTATATGTCCGAGCATTAAAATGCACGATTTGGAATGAGTATAATCTAAGCTCTCCAGCCGATAATAAAAAGTAGATGAGTCTTGTTCTATGTGTAAAACTAGACTGAATTTATTTTCCAAAATCTTTCCTATTTATACTTAAAACTAGTTTAACAAAATTTCATAAATCTTTCAACATATATTTATTACACTCTTGGAATGTGAATTGATTTTTGCCTATGACCCACAAATACACTTCTTCACATGACGTAAGAATTAAATGTCTATTTGACAAAATAAACCTTCGTTGCATTTCCTTAAATGCATTCCAATTTCTGAGTCAATGTGAAGCATATAATATAAGTGCAGTCATAAACAAAAATCAATATAAACAAATATTGTAATGCACTTGGTGCATAGCGACCCACTTATGAAATGTGTAACATGATCAGGTCAACACCCGATGGTATCGCTTGGTGACGGCTGACCATTCTCAACATAAACAAATGTAGGTTGATATGCACTGAGTTCATAAATGTTTATTGTTTACTTTTTATTGTTTTGGGTTTTACCACAACACCCTCACCCTTTAGAAAAAAAATAATTTTATTATTTTAAAATGAGAAAATTATTTTTAAATATGTACTCGTATCTTGTTACAAATGAAAATAATTGGGTGATAGAATGATATGATAATTTCATATTGAAAATGTTTACAAATTTTTTTTTTGTTGTTTTTTTTTTTTTTTTTTTTTATTTATTTCTTGCTTTTATTAAATTATTGTTATTAACTTCTTTATTTTCGTTGGCAATTCTTATGATACTATTTGGTCCATTTTGTTCAATTATTTTATAAGGACCTTTGAACGGTTTATCTAACTTTTTTCTATTTCCAACTTTTAAATATACATAATCTCCAATTTTAAAATTTGAATTATTTACATTAGATTGATTTGTACATGTTTTATTTTTACTTTGCTCTAAGTTCTCTTTAGCTTTTTCATGAGCATATTTCAATTTTATTCTGAATTCATTAACATAATTATCAATATTGTATATTTTTTCTCTATTTTTTATGATTTCACAAGGTAAAGCACATAATTTTCCGTATACTAATTCAAAAGGTGAATAATTGGTTGTACTGTGTGGTGTAGTGTTGTATGTGTAAGTGTAGTAAGGTAGTAATTCTTCCCAGTCGTCTTTTCCGTCCGTGGTCATTAAATAATCATTTAAAACTCTATGATTTCTTTCTACTGTTCCTAAAGTTTCATGATGAAATGGTGTTGACGTAGTTTTTCCTATTTTTAGTATCTTACAGATATTTACTAGTAGTTCATTAGCGAATTCTGTGCCCTTATCTGTTTTTAATTTTCTAAAACAACCATATTTCAAAATGAATTTTTCTACAATAGTTTTTGCTACTGAAATGGCGTCTTTAGTGACTAGTGGAAAAGCTTCTATGAACTTTGTTAGTTCACATTGAATGGTTAGAATATACCTGTATCCATTTGATGGTCTGAGTGGTCCTACTGTGTCTATTGTAATTACATCAAATGATGTGCTAGGTGTTTCTGTCCTTATGAATTGTTCTTTAGTGTATTTATTAATTTTAACTTCGTTACAAATCTTACAACTATTAATATACTTTTTGACCATCTTATTCATATTTTTCCATACGTACTTTTGCTTTAGTTTCGCTATACATCTTCTAATACCAATATGTCCTCCTAACCTGTCATCGTGATATTCTTTTATTAAATTGTTCATCTCATTCGCATGCTCTATTCTTCTTGGTGAATTATATAATATAATGTCTAGACAATTTTCATTCTTATTCTTTTGCAGTTCATTAAATATCTTTTTAAATTTGTGCACTGATATTGTTTTAAATATTTCATTATTCATTGCTAGCGCTAGCTTTTCTATTTTCACATGCTTTGTATAGGATAACAATTTCTTCAAAATCAATTTTAATTCTGATAGAGAATTATCATTGTATCCAACATGTATTGTATCTTTAACTGCATATATTGTTTCTTTTGGTGGCCCCATTAAATTCTTTATATTTTCAAATTGCAACTTTTTAACGTTTCTAGTGTCTGAGATAGATATGCATTCCCATATGTGGAGGTGTACAGTCTCCACAGGAGGCATAATTTCCGGATTTTCTTCTCTTTCACTTATCTCTTCCTTATCATTCAACTTCATTGCTCAGGTTAGGACATTTATATTGTTTACTGGTATCATTTCTTTTAATTCTTCTGAACTTAACTTTATTCTAGATAATGCATCAGCATTTGTATTCATCTTTCCTTGCTTAAAGATTATATCAAAATCGTAATCCATTAAATCTACTCTAATTCTAGTTAATTTGGATGAAGGATTCTTATGAGTAAAAAGACTAACTAATGGCCTGTGATCTGTATAAACAACAAATCGCCTACCGTACAAATATGGTCTGATAACCCATTTTTAAAGGCTGTCATTCCAATCTGATCATTCAATCTTACTATAAGTTCTCTGTGTTCAGCCCCTTGCTCAGAGATTTGTAGCTCATTCAATGAAGCTAGTAATGTTTCTATGCGTGAAGCAAACGTCAGAATTGTTTGATTGCCTTGATAACATTTTGCAATGTCATTACGCAATCTAGACTCAGTTTTGTTAGATTTGTGTACAGATTTTAAAGTATTTTTGAAATCATTTAAGTTTGTTGGTATTTTCTCAGTTTGAATTTTGTTTTTAACTTTTTCTGAGAGTTTGGTGGCCAAAATGAATTTTACTAAAAGTTCCTTTTGTACATCGTCATTAAGAGTATTGGAGTAAAACTCAATTAAACCCAAAAAATTATTAAGATCTTTAAAGTCACCTTGAAATTCAGGGATAACTTTAATAGCAGTTACTATATCAAAATTTGTCATTTTGTCGTTGATTTCAATTTCTTCTTTATGTTTTAAAAATTTTTGAATTTGTTCTACTAACTTGTCAAATTTGATTTTTAAGTCTTGTATGTCGGTTAAGTCTGCGGTTTTGGTTATTTCTGACCATACATTGTCTATTTGTAAGTTAATTTTTTGTATATGTTCTGTGGTGTAAGTTCTGTTAGGTGCTTTTTTTTAAGTTTTTTAAAATATTTTCTAAAATATTGAACTCCATAAATTTTATGTATGTATATATTTATTTAAACATTTAGTGTTTTAAGAGCATGTTTTCTAAGATATTTCTTATAATATATATATATATAATTAAACAATTAACATATGCTATTTTGTCTGACACTAATGATGCTGCTGTTGTATTCGCTGATGATGCTGCTGCAGCTACGTTATTGTTAATTATTTCTTCCTTCGAAGTTTTTCCACCCATGCTATTAGTTGACCGAATTCTTCCACCCTTGTTTTCTTAGAGTTTGTAGTTGCTCTAGTAACTCTTTCTTTTGTGCACCTTGTGTAATGTTGACAACTCTTTGTAAATCAGCACACTTTCGCTGGAACGCTCTTTTTCTTCCTCCTCTCTTCTTTGTAGTAGCCGCTGGTGTTCTTAGTTGCCGGATATTATCTTTTTGTTTTTCTTGTCTTTTCCTATATTCCTCCAGTGACAATGGTTTGGGGCCAGCTGATATTGGCGTTGGAGTGTATGTTGGAGTGTATGAGGGTGTCTCAATTGGTTCTGGTACATATTCTAGAAACTTCTCCCATTTCTTAAAGATCTTATTGATCTCTTCAAGTGAAGTCATTTGTGTAACAGAGTTTATGATTTCGTGGTAGTTGCTTATAAAATCAGTTCTTTAGATTCGAGTTGCAGGATCGCCATGTAGAAGGTTTCAGATACCAAGCAGAAAATACCTTCTTAGCTACAAGAGCCGCTTATATGTCCGAGCATTAAAATGCACGATTTGGAATGAGTATAATCTAAGCTCTCCAGCCGATAATAAAAAGTAGATGAGTCTTGTTCTATGTGTAAAACTAGACTGAATTTATTTTCCAAAATCTTTCCTATTTATACTTAAAACTAGTTTAACAAAATTTCATAAATCTTTCAACATATATTTATTACACTCTTGGAATGTGAATTGATTTTTACCTATGACCCACAAATACACTTCTTCACATGACGTAAGAATTAAATGTCTATTTGACAAAATAAACCTTCGTTGCATTTCCTTAAATGCATTCCAATTTCTGAGTCAATGTGAAGCATATAATATAAGTGCAGTCATAAACAAAAATCAATATAAACAAATATTGTAATGCACTTGGTCCATAGCGACCCACTTATGAAATGTGTAACATGATCAGGTCAACACCCGATGGTATCGCTTGGTGACGGCTGACCATTCTCAACATAAACAAATGTAGGTTGATATGCACTGAGTTCATAAATGTTTATTGTTTACTTTTTATTGTTTTGGGTTTTACCACAACACGAGTCCTCAAAGAAAGAAGTCAAAGAGATAGTCATGGGGAAATTGCAGCCCATCATTACAGCTTCAGTGATCGCTCTTGATGAGTGTGGTTTTGGTACGAATCTGGAACTAGGAATCGACCTTTTCTGCTCTGGCCATAAGGGCCTACACGAAATCGTTCAGAATCTTCTCAACCCCGCCTATAAGTTGCTCGGACGGCCACAATATATGGCGATTCTGAAGGCACATTTGGCCAACAAAAGCAATGGTCATAAGCTCAGTATTTTGGATTGAATTTGTTGTGAAAGAAGAAGAAAAGGTTTTAAATAAAATTAATTTTTGTTGTAACAGTTTTGTTTTTTATTGATTTGATCGTACATTTTCTACACAATTAGCTTCTCTTTGGTGTATTGTTCTGACCAGTTGAAGTGAACAAAGAGGATAGCTGCAGCCAAGCAAGCTTGTAGTTCTTGTTGGTTCATGTCGTGAGCCCATTCCACCCGTCCCCAGAACTTCAGTTGAAACTCTTCTTCGAGACGAGCTAGTGTTACGGCCTTGTCTGCGCTGATATGCTGCTCTATCACAGCACAGGAAAGGATTATCGACTTAAGGGTGTCGACAGCAAAGAAAAATCCTTAGGTGAATGTTTGCACTTCAAGAATTTTCAAAAAATTGAATTTTGAGAGAATACATACCATATAGAACATCTTCACTGTGTGAAAGGATACTTGGATATTTTCATTTTATCCGCACCCGAGACGGTGGGTGGTGATATACTGGGAGTTTTTTGTATGTTCGTATCGAAACGCTTGTAAAACCACTCAATTTTTTCTTTTGGAGCTCGTATAGATCTTTGTCTTCCTGAAAATCATCTTGATAAGTACCTATAAGGCTAGTTTGTATCTTGCATTTCCAGATCCTTTAGTTCATTGCAGAGTATATCGAAAGTTCTGCGGCTCGTTCTGAAGTGTTGTTTGAAATACTCATCATCGTTTACTTACATTTCACGTTCCCAAAAAGTGCTGGGACGTACGTACCTGCATCAAATATTTAGATATGTATATACATAGCTTCCTATTAATTGAATTGTTATAACAAGCTAACCTTTGTCCACATATTTCTTTGTCCATTACGATTTTCAATTGCATCAATTAAAGCTTTTCTTTTCTTTCGAAGTTCCAGGATTTGCAAAAGAAAACGACGTTTTTTTTATGATAGAGGTTTGAGATAATGAAAAAAAATTTAACAAAATCTTCATATTTTGTTCAACTTTTTTTTTATGCATTAAAATCAATTTCACTTGGTTAGAATTCATTTTATTTTCACAAATAGTTTGAGAAAAACAAAACTTTTTACTCACAAATTTTTTCATCAATAAAAAATTTGACAGCCGGTGTCAAACAAATTTAAATGTCAAATGAAAACGTGTAAATGTTCGGTGTGAACGATTTTAGGGTTTTCGAAAACTTTTTGGCGAAAACCCGGTTTTGGGTTTGGTGTGAAAAGCATATAATCTAATCTAAAATCTGCTTTTCTTTAAGGAAGTAATTTTTTTACTATAAAGCAGAACGTTCTTTAAAAATGTGCCCTCGAAATCATAAAGAAGAAAATCTTCCAGGACAAAATGTTGTCCCTCTGGAAAATCTGGTGTAGAGATGTTTTATTTTGAAGATTATTATTTCTTGGTAAAAGAATTGATCTTACTCCTACATCTCTTTTTCTCTTACAGTTTCGTTTACTTGGTTTATTTTTTTTAGTATGTAGGTAGTGCATGTTGGAATTTTCAATAAGCTTTTTTTTATTTTTAAGCGTTATTTAAGTGCTTACTCAATAAATATAACGTATGTATATATGTAGGTTCATAAATGAGCCGTTTATTTTGAAAGTGGCATAAGTCACTTTTTTTTTAAGTCGAGATATTTAAGATAATTGTTATACCGTTAATTACCAATACTTCTCTCGAAGAAATCTCAATAGTTCTCAACTTATTGAGTGCAAATTTTTTAAAAATGAAAAGATACCGTTCAATTGTATTTAGTGTTGCCATTAAAACGATTTTTTTTGAAAAAGTGACTTATGCCACTTTCAAAATAAACGGCTCAAATATTTAAAGTCATTGGGTATGCGTGTGGGTAATACAAACTGAGCTTATGATTTGAAACGAAATGCATTTTTGAGGGTTTCTATTTATGTTGGTACATGAGTTATTGCAGTGTTAAAACTGTGCAATTTCTAGAATTTATTCAACTTTATCAATAAGAATTTCTTTTGTTTTTCGGATATTTCCTAAACAGCCTTTTTAAATGGTGTTAGCTAATTCTACCACACACTAATCAAAACAAATATTTCTCCATCCAAAAATTATTCCAACATTTGGTTTTGTGGGTATTATGCAAATAGAGAGGATACAAAGTGATAAATTGGAGTTTGTCAAATGAATGTAAATGAGAAAAATTGCCAAACACTGAACGAGAAAAAATTTGGTTTAAGCTCGCATGCCGAATTGATATTAGATAATGAAAATAGCTAAGCCTTTCGATTTGTATTACACAGTCAAAGCAGTAATTATTTATTACTTTTTCTTAAAAAATGCACCTACCGAATATGTCTACAGATGTTAAAATGTTCCAATTTCCATATAGAGAATCTAAGAAATATTCAGAGTGACTAGATTAGCTTGAAAGGGATTGTAAAGATAATGTTCATATACATAAAAAACCTATATTTGAAGTAAAATTTTATATCAGTTTATTCAGGGAAGACAAAACTAATAAAAAATGCTTGACCAACTTTATTTTTAGAGTATAATAAATTTGAAATTTTTAAGTTTATAAAAAGTTTATCCCCAGATATGAATTCAAATGTCCTTCCAAACCGTAACACAAGCAATGTCACTTAAAGATAATTAAATAGTTCTCGTTTTTGAAATGCTCGGGCCCTAGCAAGATGTCTCCAGTTGGGCACTTTAAGATGGGAGATCACTTTCCACTTGTGCGCGCCACCTGTTGCGAGTGGATTAGAACACTTTCCGGACCGGAGGATTGGTTTCCATGCGCTCTACGTGACCCAGCGAACTCAGTCGTTTCATACTTCCGGCTAATTTTAGGTCGCTGTACAGCCGGTAGAGCTCGTCTTTCTATCTTCTCCTCCAGTCATCTGCTATCCATACTTTCAACAAAAAAAAACTACCAATTTATATGTAAAAAGAGGTTGGGTTGCAACCCACCCTGATAACTTCCCATCCCGTCTGTTGATTTGTCTTGCTTAAAACTTTAACAAAATGTTCATAAAAAGACTTTGTGTGAGATAAATAATTTGAAGTCAATAATTTTCTTTGTTTTCTTAATATACTTGAGTCGAAGAAAGTTTCTTATCAGTTTTTTGTTGTTTGTGTAGGTTTTCGTGTTTTCTTAAAAAAGTTGGCAGTTAAATTTTTCTAAGAAATTAATTAAAAGTTACCCCAACAATATTATGCATATGATGAAACAGTTTGATTTCAAAATCTATTTTTGTTAACGAGGTTTTTAACCGAAACCCAATTTCTACCAATTTTAGTAGCATTTGTTGAAAGTTTATATTTCTTACGTAAACAAAAACAGACTGGATATTTCTAAGAAAATTTGGCACAGAATGAAATCATTTAAAAGTCAATGCCTTCATTTATTCACGAGATATCGAGAATCGAACATCAATTTTTTACTAATTTTGCGTGCTATTTTTGTAGATCTCAACTTTAATGAAAAAATCTGACTGTAGAATTTTTATAAAAATTTTACTGAATGTAGAATGAAATTAGTTTGCAGCCAATACCTTAAATTTTTAAAAAGATATTTGAGTCGAAGATCATTTTTTACCAAATTTTAGTCATCTTTTTTAAGGTTTTTATTTTTTTGTAATAAAACCTTCAATTTTATCTTTCCCAAAATTTAACCAGATGTCAAAAACGTTATTTTTCGTTGCATAAAATTATTTTGGAGGAAAAATCGTTTTTTGTTCGTAAAATATTCGAGGTGACATTTATTTTTTTCAGTTTTTCTGATTTATAAAAAAACTTTTTTTTTTTAAATTTCACCCTCAAATTTTATTCGAGGTGAACTCTCTCAAATTCGAGGTGAACTCTCTCAAATTCGCTATCGGTGAATACATGTGAGTGGGGAAAAAAAAACAAAATGAAGGATTGGGCTAAAATAGAAACTTATGGAATTTTTGTGACCTGTTAAAAATGACAATCAATTTTGCAAAACAAAACAATGGATTTCGGATTTGAAGAGTAAGTTTTTGTTAATTGTTTTAATATTTAATATAATTTGATATTTTTCAGACCAAAAACCTTTATAATGAAAAGAGTAAATACAAGTTCACTTCATTGAATAAAAAGTAAGTCAAATTGCAGTGAAGGAGGTGTAACAATGATCGATTTTTTGTATAGCCTGTGTTTTCATTTTAGATGATGCCTATTACATACCATAAGGCAAAAAGCAACTTCCCTCAAGAAATCTGGAAGACGAAGCAAACAAGGCGCTGATTTACAGGTAAGTTTTTTTATATTATATTTCTCTTAACAAAATAATATCAACGTTTTTAACGACAGACGCTGGCCATTGTGTTAATTTTTGTTGGAAGCGCAAGAACACTTTTCTAAACAATTTGTGTGGATTGTGGACTTAAAGGTGCATCTCTCTGTCCAGTACTCAATTGCTGCTGTATCATGTTTGGTGATATCTGCTTCCATCACAGTAGCTGCTGCAGGCGTTGACGGTGGAGGTGTCACCATCTCTACCAAAAGTCAAATGCTTTCAATGGAACAAACTGCAGCAACACCACCAAGTAAATGATGCAAGTAGGCATTTTAACATTCAGTGTAGCCGACCGCTGACGCCCTTCTAGCAGCTGAGGTTTGGTGCTGGAACGACTCAAGAGCAGTAACAGCAACTGCAGAGTAAGCAGGCAATTCAGGTTAGTTAATTAACTTGTGAGTGATCCAAACAAATATTTTAAATTATGATTCTTTAGGGCTTCCAACATGCTCGACTAATTCATCAGCTGCCAGGAAATATAATGCAAGCCGCTAAAAAAAAACGACTTTTGCAGTGGCAACAAAAGCAACATCTTCTGGTTCCACAAAGTACAACAGCGAGCGGAGACCAGTTGTGTAAGTGCGAATCGAAACATTTATATCATGATCAACTCGCTTAACCTTCGTCTTTTAGGTCTAAATCCAGGCTTATAGTGCCAAATGTCTCACTATCTCGCTGCCAATAAAGGACTACGGGGACTCTTAGGTGGCTGAAGCAGCGGCTACTTCTGCCGCTGAGGCTGACACATACGACATAGAAGAGGTAGCTGAACCGAATGGCGGTTTAGAAGCAACTTGTTGGGACAATATAGAACCTCATAAATGACGGGAATCGGAAATCATTGGTAAGCTTTCTTAAAAAATAAATTGAATAAAAAACAATCTATCATTACTTTTGCATGTATTATTATAGAATTTTCTGCAATTTTTGTAAACTTAAAGACTGACAAAATAGAAGCTGAATTCCATGAAATCATAATGCCTATTGTATCACCGAAGCTAAGTGCATTCTGCTTAGAACTAACTGGAATGGACACAGGAATGCACCTACAAACTGCCCTAATGATGTTCCAAGAGTTGCTGCGCAAAGAGTCGCGAGCCGGCAACCTTCACCTGGTGAAAATGTTTGATTGGGATTTTGGAATTTGCCTCGTAAAAGAAAGTCAACGCAAAGACTTACGAACCCTATTCCAGAAATGGTATAATTATAGCACATCAAGGCTCATGATGGCAAGACTGCTTCAAAATATGTAAGTTTTACATACATGTACCATAAAACTTGAAAGCACTAATAGACGTGTTTTTTTCAGCAGGAAATCAAAACGAAGCTTGGATGTCGATTTTACTCTGCCGTTCACTTGATTCAACGATATGCTTGGAATCTCATCCATGATTAGTCAAGATTCGTCGTGGCGTAGCTAGTTCGGCAAGAGTACGATAACTTAGGCGACAGATATTATAACGGAATTTCTTAGAACAGTTAAAAATAAGCATTTTTTACTAAGGGAGGGGGGTCTATCTCCCCCCGTTTAGGCAGGAGGGGCAATTTAAAAAAATTATTACTTAAAATGGAACAAAATTCTTAAAAAATAACGGTGATACTTACAATTAAGTTGTATACATTTTTTTAAAGCCAACATTCTGTTCTATTAGCCAGTTTTTAAATCAAGTCAAATCATCAAATATGCGTAGTTTTCGAAAAATTTAATTTTAAACTCAAAATTTGAGTAAAAAAAGTTAAAAAAAGGTTTAAAGTGTAACTTTTTCAATACTTCAAGATTATCTACCATTGTTTTTATTTCAGAATTAATTACTCTTATTTGTTTTTGATCAAAAACTGAAAACTAGATGATTTTATGTCTTTTAGTTTTTGAGAAAATTGAAAATAAAAATTTAATTTTAAACTCAAAATTTGAGTAAAAAAAGTTAAAAAAAGGTTTAAAGTGTAACTTTTTCAATACTTCAAGATTATCTTCCATTGTTTTTATTTCAGAATTTATTACTCTTATTTGTTTTTGATCAAAAACTGAAAACTAGATGATTTTATGTCTTTTAGTTTTTGAGAAAATTGAAAATAAAAATTTAATTTTAAACTCAAAATTTGAGTAAAAAAAGTTAAAAAAAGGTTTAAAGTGTAACTTTTTCAATACTTCAAGATTATCTACCATTGTTTTTATTTCAGAATTTATTGTTCTTATTTGTTTTTGATCAAAAACTGAAAACTAGATGATTTTATGTCTTTTGGTTTTTGAGAAAATTGAAAATAACCACAACTACTATTTTAATTTAATTCTTCTTTTTTGCTTGAGTGGTCTTATTTTGATAGTAATAAATAATAATGGTATTTGCGTATGCGTAATGCGTGTTTGGGTTTATGCAACAGTAAGGTGTGCGCGAATTTGGGTGTATGCAACAGTGGCATCTGTAAGGGGGGGCATGCTGCCCCCCTGCAACCCCCTGCTTGGGCACACTATAGGATTTGGGGTGGGTGCAAGTTGGAGTGTGTGCAAGGTGGGGAGGGTGCAAGATGGGGTGCATGCAAAGTTTCTTTTGCATTTAAATAAGCTGGATTTAAGAAAAATTAATTTACCCTAGGTGTATCTTAATCCATATTCGATTATAACTATCAAAATAAGACTACGTTAATACTTAAGCAAGGAAAAAGTAATTTAATTAAAATATTTATTTTGGTAATTTTCAATTTTCTCAAAAACTAGAAGACATAAAGTCATCTAGTTTTCAGTTTTTGATAAAAAACAAATAAGAGCAATGAATTCTAAAAAAAAAAAACAGTAAATAATTTGAAAGTTTTAAAAAATTACACTTTAAACCTTTTTTTTAACTTTTTTTTGCACAAATTTTGACTTCAAAACAATTTTTTTCAAAAACTATGCATAGTTTTGACTTGATTTAAAAGCAAGCTAATAGACAAAAGTGTTGACTTTAAAAAAAGGTATAACACTTAATTGAGGGTATTACCGTTATTTTTTAATTATTTTTTTTCCATTTAATGTACATATTTTTTTTTAACTGCCCCTACCGCCTAAACGGGGGGAGATAGACCCCCCCTTCCCATAGTAAAAAATGCTTGTTTTTAACTGTTCCATACAAATCCGTCATTAAACGTTGTCGCCTAAGTTATCGTACTCTCCCCGCTAGTTCTTAAATGAAGTTGTAATTTTTCAAAATTGTTTGTAATTTAGTATAATTTTTGTTTTTTAAATTGAATGCCATTATTTATAGATTATAGGTTTTGAAATGTATCTCAGTTTTTAAATAATTTAAAAAAAATATTGAATGTACTTTTTTCCAAGAAAAACACTTCTTTTTGGTTTTACTAAACTTGATCTGCTCAGGTCAATTATTATTGATTAAGTAGATTTTATCTTGTTTTAATTGTAATATGTTAAGTACAACAAAATTGAAAAATAAAATGTTTGTAATCCTTATTCTTCTTATGTTTTGGTTCATCACGTCAACAGCATTAGTTAGAAATTCCAGTATCTTCATCTTGCATCAGTGTTAAAACAATACATATCTTTACCTTTTAACTACAGCTTTAATCATTTTAGTATTTCACTTAATTTTCGTATTTTTTCATTATTTATGAGAAGATTCATGCCTCCATTTGACTACCTGAATTTTTGAAAAATTTCAAACGAAATATTGAAGAAAAATAATGCAGATTTGGAAAATCACAAGTTTTTTTGAAAAAAGTCTACTCCATGAATTTTGATAACCTCAAAAAGCCTTATATGTATATTATGTCACTAATTATAAGGTTAAGTGCCGAATAGAATTTAAAAACGTAATCTGCCCTAGCGAGGTTTCCGTCGGAACGGAAATTTTTGTATAACGCATACTTCGTCGGAGGTTCAAATTACATTCGAGGTATCCTTCATCGGAAAATAAATACTAAACAATACAACGACGCATTGATTTGATGTGCGTCAGATTAAAGATTCTCATAGAGATCGACAAAATATCGAAAAGTCGATATCGTTTCCGATATTTGTATTTATGAAAACCAAAAGTACTTTAACTTATGATATCCTGTTATTGAGGGATACATTTCCTAGTATATGACATGGCAGTGTATCAATGTGCCGGAGAATTATACGTTGGAGCTAATTAAAAAAAAAAACTGCACCGGCATTTACATTTGAAAAAAATATCGAATCGGTAAATATCGATATACTTTTGAAATCGCCAACTCTATGTTAAATCAGAACAGATGTTTAATGTTGTCAAAAAGTGTAAACAAAATTTCATCTTATCAAACAAATCAAAATATGGATAGTGTCGCCTTATTTTTGGAAGCTGAATCTAGGGAATTAAGGGCACAGAATCAGGAAAAAAGGAGGATACTAAGGAACAATGGTAAAATAAAAGATCTATCTAATGCAGCGTAAGTTACGTTATCTAAGATCTAATTTCTTAAAAAATCACAATTTAATTACAGATTTAAAAAAAACTATCGCCTCAATAAGCCGGCATACGAGTACGTCTTTGAACAGAACAAATTAAAGATAAATTTAAAGATGATCATCGCTCTGATGCTGTGAATCCAGAACATAAGCTAGCAGCATGCTTAAGGTTCTTCACTGAGGGAAACTACCAACATGGAGTAGGGAAAGATTACCAATCTGCTATTGGCCAAACAACTTTTTCGAGTATCCTCAAGGAAACACTGGATATAATGGAACATACTTTATGTAAGAACTGGATATCCTTAAAGATGTCCGAAGAAGAAATCCAGCGGTCCAAAACAGATTTTTTTGAAAGGACAGGCTTCCCGGGAGTCATTGGCTGTGTGGATGGCACTCATGTTCAAATAGTTGCCCCCATAGAAAATAAGCATCTGTTTCTAAACCGCAAGGGCCAATCACGACTCTCACGTCTGGGCTTTGAGTCCAGAACGTCGTTTTTTTGAACGAAGCTTCTTAAGTGGTACAAGAGGAAGTTGGTTGCTAGGTGCGTCAATTTATTTCCAACAACCATATTGTTCTAATTTCAATTTATTTAGGTGATTCGGGATATGCATTAGAACCGTGGCTAATGACACCGTACCGAACCCCCAGAACACATAGCGTTGAGAGCTGCTTCAATATATCTCATAAAAGTGCAAGAAATATAGTTGAACGAGCTATAGGCTTATTAAAAAACAGGTTCCGGTGCTTATTAGGTGCTCGACAACTGCACTACGACCCATTTAAAGTCGCACAAATTGTTAATGTGTGCTGCTGCTTACACAACATATGTCTGTACTTCGATAGTGATTACGGTAACATAGAAAATGTGGATAGTATAGAAGCAGAAGGGGATCAGGAACCCGACCAAGGTCCACCAAGCTCCCTTCGCAACCAGGCAGCTGTAATGAGAAATGAAATTGCTACACAATTCTTTCAATAAATTTATTACAAACATAAAACTTAATAATTCATGTATAAACAAAATGACTATAGCCTCCTTGGCGTTTATGATTTTATGGATTGAGATCTGGACCCCATTTCTTAAGACTTATATTTCACAAATAACAAATAATTATTAGTCTTGTAAAGTTTTATGAAACAAGGCCTGCTTATATTACAAATGGAATCATTGCATCATTACATTAGTTTTTGAAATCTCAATTTCAAGAATTTTGGCCTTGATTTCAAGTTTGCTCATTGCAATTTTTCGCATCTCAGCGTTGTGAAATTGCATCTCTTTAAGCTTTTTTTTTTCTATTTCACCCGTATATTCCACCGATCTATACACCCTTTTGAGATGTACTGCTGAGTCTTGCAAGGTTTTAGCTGTGTCCCGCAAGATATTTGTGGTGTCCTGCATTGCTTTTGTTGCGGCCTGAAGTTTTCATATGGTCGTAATAAGACGACTGATTTTCGACCTGCTTCCTAAGAAGTTGAATAGGCGACAGAGTCTTTTGTCGGCAGTTCGGGTTAGCGTTTCTATCACCTTCGATGTTCTCTGCATCTACTGCAGTTGTGTTTGGTGATGATGGTTCACTGGCTGCTTGTTCATTATCATTACCTGTTCCAAACGATTTTGCTCCAATGCCATTAACAGAATCGTTGGAATGTATCAAGGCTATGACTGCATCCTCCAATGGTGTGAACGATTTCTGTTTATGGGGACCACCACCTGTGCCCGTGATCTCCTTTTTATTTGCCGCCAACTTTTTTTTTATGTACGTCTTATGGTCGCTCCAAACCTTTTAAAAAAACACAACGTACGTAAGCATGTATATAGTTTAATCATGCACACCGATCAAATCATGAACAAACCTTTTTCCAACCAGCTACATCTCGTTGACGTCCATCCAGTTGGTTGAGTTTGTCAGCAACCTCTTCCCAAAATGCAGCAACATCTTCTGTGGACCTTTTCGTGTAATTTCTTGCTATATCGGGATTTTCTTGCATTAAATTAACCAAATGCTCGATTTGTTAGGTTGTTGTTTTTTCGTTTCCTCGTGGCCTAAACCCAACAAATTTAAGCAATAATTACAAAATTATTTTGTTAAAATGTTTATTTTTTTAATTTCTTACATTTTGTTTATAATTTGAACAATTCGGAACAAAATCCGCAAACAATTTCTGGCGGAGGATATCGGAAAAATAAATTTAAGAGCTGTCAAAATGTCACTCAAAAAAAGCACTGGATCGCACTGCAATGCACTCTAACGCAAAACGCCGGTCTGCGTTTCATTATGTCGGACAAATGTTCCGAACACCTGTCTGAAAGAATATCTCGAAGCAAAAATCCTACGATTCGTACAAAATCGGAGAACTTTCCGCTCCGACGGATACCTCGCTAGGGCAGAATATTATTAATTCCATTTTATTTTACAAAAAATAAACATTATTAACACACCAAGGAATCTAAATGTTTGATGATTAAAATAATTCTTTATCACTAAAAAAGAATACAGTATTATAGCTAAGGACTTATAATAAATGTTAAATTAAATGTCCATAAGGATCTAAATCATCGTAGATTTGTATTGATCCTCGGGCAAAGCGCTCTGGAGGTGGAATTAGACCGATTGGTTCATGATAATTATGATGTTATGATGATTATGTTTCAAGCTTCTTCAACTTTATCGCTCGATAATGAAGACGAAGGCGACGAGGAACCTGGCTATCTGTGAAGCAGTGCATTATTCTGATGTTTGTTTTTAAAATGAAATATAATATGATGCCAAAGTATCTTACATCTAACTTACAATATGTACAAGATGCCCAGCCTTATTCTTTGAGAAATAATTGTAACTTTAGATTCAAAATGTATAGACTCCAGAACAAAAAATAATGAACTTCCAAGTAACATCAAAATTGAAACGAATTTAAAAAGATATTAAAATGAGTTAATTAAACACATTCGTAGAGCTGTAACTCTATAATGTATATATGTATGTAAACAGGCAATATATTTAAATTATTTATTCTTAAAAATAAGTTATTATTATGTAATTGTAAATAGTAAAAACATACTAAATAAATTTATACTACTACTACTACTACTACTACTACTACTACTACTACTACTACTACTACTACTACTACTACTACTACTACTACTACTACTACTACTACTACTACTACTACTACTACTACTACTACTACTACTACTACTACTACTACTACTACTACTACTACTACTACTACTACTACTACTACTACTACTAAGAACATGAATTCCATTGAAAATAACGTCGGAGAAGTTTTGAGTTCGCTTTTGATTGATATAGAACCCTCCAGCTGTGATGATTCTCATCGCATTAGCTGAAAGAAGATTTTTAATTTTAAAATAAATTACCTCAAGCAAAAACATAACACTTTTCACTTACTCTCTGTTGTAAAACATTTAGCTTTTAGTGCCAGATCAAGAATGGATATTCCAGGCTCTGGAAAAATCTCAACGACGACGGAAGCTCCAGAAAAAATCTATCGGATTTCGTTGTAATTCAGTTCACCTAGTCCTTCAACATTGCTCTTATAGAGCGCCTCTTTGACTTTTTCGGCTTGTTTTAGACCCGGCTCTGGAATGAGAAAAACTTAAATAGCTAAAAGAAGTGATTTATTTGTTTATTAAAAATCACCTCTATGGACTAGAAGCGTCACAGCTTCAGCTAGAATCGTTTGTGCTTTTCTCTTCTCTGGTGATTTTTTGTGTTCTTCCAAGAGAAATGCAATTTCTTTCAGTGGGATAAAAGTGAACAACTTGAGAAGCTTCTCGACTTCAGAATCTGGCATTTTCAAAAAGAACTGATAAAGAGAAAATGGCGACGTTTTTTCTTCGTCCAGCCAAATACCATTGCCAGCAGATTTTCCGAACGTGTCTCCTTCTTCGTTGGTAACAAGTGGCAGTGTCATTCCAAATACTGATTTCTTTTTTTCTACTCTGCTAATGAGTTCGTGGCCAGTCATTAAGTTGCCCATTGGGTCACAATTTAATGCTTCGAAAACGCAATGCTGTCTTGTATCATTAAAGCCACTTTGCCACTATTTATGAGTGGCACTTGCATCAACGAAACGGAAAATTTTGACATCCTCGGAATGTGCATCAGCAACCACCTTTTGTGGAGCGATCACATACGCGATGTTGCCAAAAATGCCGCAAGATGTCTAGGTTTTTTGGGACGTTGCAAGAAATTTTTCTCTTCGTCTGATCTGGCTACAATCTACAAAACATATATACGTCCAAAACTTGAATATAACTCTCATCTCTGGGCTGGTGCTCCAGTAACTTATTTAAGCCTCTTGGACAGTATACAAAGAAGAGCTTTTAAAATGATTGGTGACATTAACATCATCAACTCGATTACGTCACTCGAACATCGATGCAAGGTTTCTTGCCTCACCCTTTTTTACCGTTATTTTAACGAACTATGCTTTAGTGAAATAGCCAGTTGCATTCCTCCCCTTAAACAATTTAACCGTAATACCCGCGCTTCTAGGAATGCCCATCAGTTTACCCTTGAGCCCAACTTCGGCCGTACAATGAAGTACAGAGATTCTTTTTTTACCCGTACTACGCGAATGTGGAACGCCTTGCCACGCTCTATCTTTCCCTGTCATTGCAATGTTCAGACATTTAAAATCAATGTACACCGACACCTCCTATCCAACCCTTCCCTCTTTTCCTAATGCTCACACTGTGTCTTTGGCATATTAAAGGTACAAGTATACAAAACCCTTTTAGTGTTCGCTAATTATAAAAAAAAACAGCTTGTAGGCAAAAAGAGAGCCACCGTCGAATTTGACTCTCTCGATTAGTTTTTTTTCTCTCTGCTGAGTAGTAGATATGTAATGTAATGTATTGTAATGATTATATTTGAGAAATCGTTTGTTTTTTGAACAAACATTCTTGTTTTCCTTTAAAGGAGGAAAGGGTGAAATTTGTATCAGAAATTTTATTTCCAAAAAAAAACTCACTTTTCTTTATTGAAGATAACACTTTACTGCGTATGAGCGTGACGACCGTTGTTTACCAAATATCGGTTCTCTCACTCAGTTTGTTGGCGAAAACATATTCTCATTGACAGGTAACTTCGGTTGGTGGAATGGTTTCTACCTAAGTGAAACAAAACCATACGAAGGGTCTATTAAATTGAAAGCAGTCAACAAGAAGTCACTGCAGGTGGAGAATGGCCCAAGGCAAAACGTAAATTGCGTGAAACTTCATTTTAAATTCATGCCTATTACCGATGTCGTCTCATTTTTTCGACGACTCTCATTTTCTTTGTCGTGTCGTTTTTTAAGTGGCATTCCATAACTTTTTCGACGCGACTATTTTGTAGCAGATTTTTAAACGATGAAAATGTGTCCGAGATCTGTCAAACTGAAATCAAATTCTAAATCATTTCATATTCACCAAATGTGTTTTTATTAAAGCCTAGTACGCTGCTGATGCGAAACGAAAATTCCCATACAAAAATGACATGGAATTTTCGTTTCGCATCAGCAGCATACTAGGCTTAAATTATTACCAAATAAATAAATTATTAAAATGATAAGTGTTGAAATGTGTTACAACACAAACAGCGATAGTGACAATGATGAAGAAGGTAGAGAGCGAAATATTGCAAAGGCACAATTAATTGTACAATTAGGACAGTGAAGCGTCGGCATTTGTAGCCTGAATTTGCTTTGACTTATGTATGTCCGGATGATGAAGAAGTTGAAGTGGTTGGGAGCTGCGATACACCAATTGCATTTCCACTCGGGCCTCACCATCGTTTTATATTTAAGTAGATTTGCAACAGCATCCTCAAGCGCAGATAGAATGTGCAATTGTTTTGGCCCTCCTCCATTTCCTTTCACTTCTTTTTTGTTGTTTTGAACATTTTTTTTTTACTTTGAATTCAAAGTCAGCCCAAACCTGAAAAAGCAAATATTAAAAATGTGTTAATGTAAATAGAATAAATTGATTCAAACCTTTTGCCAACCTTCACCATCTCTTATTGGAGGACCTTTGCTGTTGAGTTTATCAGCTATTACATTCCATTCTTTTTTAAAATCGGCTTTGTTCATACATTTCAAAAATCCCCTAGCCAACTGCTCGTTGCTTTCCATCAGCTGGACAAGCGCCTCGAATTAGTTTTGGTTTGTTAATTTTAACTGAAAATGTGCAAAAATATTTATTTTTTTATTTATCGCAAATAAAGTACTAATAAATTCCATAAAATAAATTATTTAACAAGGAAACTTACAGTTTTGCGAACTTCCATTTCTTCGTCGTGAGCAAATTTTCAAACGAGAGATATCGTCGTTTTTTGTCATTGTCGTCGTTTCCTTTCGTCTTACAGAATGCTGAATTAAAGCGTTAAACACACTTGACGTTTACACACGACAACAAAACGAGTGACAAAAGTTGAAAACGACTTATGGAATGCAGATTGTGTCGTGTCGTATATTTTGCTGTCGTTTACGACATCAGTAATAGGGGTGATTATAAAAGCTTAATATTAAATCAATTAACCATTGGACGAATGGACGGTTATGTCTTACAACGACAAATACAAGCCTTATGGTAAATGTAATTAACAAATCCCAGACCCGATCATTATTATATTTGCAAGTTCTTTGGAGAAGTATTACCCTCGACTTTTCTTTTTTTGGTTTCTCGTTTTTTTGAGAATTGAGAGGTCCGCCACTCCAGAGTGGCTGAAAGCTAAAAATGGTGGGAAATAAAGAAGAGATAGGACAGAGCTTAGGATCTGAACGTCATTTTGAGCTAAGGACCATTGTGGAAAACATTAAAGGAGAATAAAGGAAAAATCGAGGAACGGGATAGTTAAAGTTTTAAGAAGAAAATGAAGGAAGGAATCTGGGTGAAGGATAAAGCAAAAAAGGATAAGTAGTTTTTTATTTAATTAATTTTGTGGTATTTGTCTTGGTTTCTATTCTAACTTCCATTTTGGAATTCACAATTTCTTTGTTCGACATTAACGGTCCATCCTTCATTCCAATATTTTTGATTCTATGTTAAATATATGGGAACAGATCCTGAGTTTTAATCCTATGTTCACAAAGTTTCCCTTACAAGAAAAATGTTGAATATTAATCTTTTATTTCGTTGATTGGTTGACTTGTTGTTGTTTCTGCCTGAAGGTTTGCAGTTTCCTTTTAATAAAAAAAAAATGCTGGCGCCCTTTTTCTTACTAAACGTAAGGACGATTCTGTAGCAATTCTTTTGATAGTATGTTACGGTAAATTTTACCGCAGATTCACTTAGCCACTTATGTATGTACAAAATGGGTTTTTAACGCCGCGTTTTTAAAGTCGCTTTACTTAATGTTTGGTACAAAACTCACACCTCGAATCTCGCGTTATATTAGTATTAATAGGAAAATGCCTAGTTGAGACTTCTTCTCGATTTTATGTTTTTCTTTCAAATTTCTCGAAAAATAAGAATAGTTGGGAAGGGGTCTGAACTCGCCATTATGTTTCGGCAACTTGTCGAAACCGTGATTGGGTGTGTGAAAGCAGTTTCGCTGAGAGTCAACAACGGTGGCTTTCCTGATGAGCGTAAAGCTTCCAGGAAGCCGCGATACCGTGACCGAAAATCACGAAAACGGATGCTTGTGTTGGATGAATGTGTGTGTGACTGGAATGGTCGAGGGAGGAAGAATTAGTTTGGAATTATGTAGCTTGGAAGGCACTCTTAAAAGAGCCCTACAAGCGACAAGTTAAAAATAGAAGGAAAAGTTCGAGGAATTTTGAAAGTAGAAAAATTGAGAAGGATAGGAAATCGGAAAGTCGAGGAAATTAAAAGGAAAATTGGAGATTCGAGGATCGAGGTGCAAGGATCGTGGGAAAAGAGGAAGGGAGACAAAGGAAAAGATAAGTAGTTCGTTTTTTTTTTTGTTTATTTGTCCTGTTCGTGTAAATATATATATATAGAGTTCGATCGCGTCCGGTATTAAGAACCCATTTTATTTTGCTGTTTGCTTTGCTTTGTTTAATTTTTAAATTTCATTCGGTTGTAACTTTAATTTTTTTGAAAACATTTTGGGTTTTAGTCCAGGGATCTTCAATCCCACGGTTTCCCAAAGTAATAAATTTTAAATTCAAAAATCAATTGTTCGTTGTGTCTTTTTTTCAACCACTTCACTAATTGCAGAGTTTTGGAATTTTCTTCTTCGGTTTGTAAAAAAAATTCCTGGCGCCCATTTGTATTGCAACGTACCCCACTGTAGGTACTTGCAATAACATATTCCCAAATTGTAGCAATTTGATTGACTTTATAAATCGATCAACATTGTTACAATTTATTAAAATAATTCTTCCCAAAAGAACCCAGCCCAGCTGAGCAGCCGCGATTACAGCTTCGTTAACGAGCTGTATAGTTACACTTTTTTTTGTCCTCTTCTTTGTGTCGCATTCGTACTCGGTTGAGTGCGAGTTGCTCGAATCGTTGCGTGCGTCGTCGTTCGTCGCTACGCAGCCGTCGTCGGTTTAGTTTGTTTTAGTTTAGTTTTGTTATAATTATTTCTTTCCAAATAATTAATAATAGTGATAAAATAAAGTGTAACAAGTAAATAAATCCTTCCTTCACTAATTCGTAGGTTTCGTTTTTTTTATTTTTATGAAGGAAAAATTGCAACAAATTCGAAGTACCACCCCCTCAAGGGCACAATTTTAGTAATTAGATTTCTGTTCTTATGTACATATAGTATGCGTATAAACGCCTACCATTTTACTAAATTTAGTATAACACTTTGAAGTTGTTATTTTAGTTCGTACCTTATGTAAAAATTGGTGGATACTACAGCCATTTTTTTACATATACTAAAAGGGATAACAACATGTTTTATTGATTCGATTACCTCTAATATCTTTTCAGTAACTTTCGGTGTTCCGCGCAAGGTAGTAATGTAGGTCCAATCCAATAATAATTTAAGTTACTTAAAGTTTTTATGAGTTTTTGATTAAATAGGGTAATTTTTCATCATAATGGGTGATTTTTTTGAGGTTAGGATTTTCATGCATTAGTATTTGACAGATCACGCGGGATTTCAGACATGGTGTCAAAGAGAAAGATGCTCAGTATGCTTTGACATTTCATCATGAATAGACTTACTAACGAGAAACGCTTGCAAATCATTGAATTTTATTACCAAAATCAGTGTTCGGTTCGAAATGTGTTTATCGACAAATTTTGTTCAGCGATGAGGCTCATTTCTGGTTGAATGGCTACGTAAATAAGCAAAATTGCCGCATTTGGAGTGAAGAGCAACCAGAAGCCGTTCAAGAACTGCCCATGCATCCCGAAAAATGCACTGTTTGGTGTGGTTTGTACGCTGGTGGAATCATTGGACCGTATTTTTTCAAAGATGCTGTTGGACGCAACGTTACGGTGAATGGCGATCGCTATCGTTCAATGCTAACAAACTTTTTGTTGCCAAAAATGGAAGAACTGAACTTGGTTGACATGTGGTTTCAACAAGATGGCGCTGCATGCCACACAGCTCGCGATTCTATGGCCATTTTGAGGGAAAACTTCGGAGAACAATTCATCTCAAGGAATGGACCGGTAAGTTGGCCACAAAGATCATGCGATTTGACGCCTTTAGACTATTTTTTGTGGGGCTACGTCAAGTCTAAAGTCTACACAAATAAGCCAGCAACTATTCCAGCTTTGGAAGACAACATTTCCGAAGAAATTCGGGCTATTCCGGCCGAAATGCTCGAAAAAGTTACCCAAATTTGGACTTTCCGAATGGACCACCTAAGACGCAGACGCGGTGAACATTTAAATGAAATTATCTTCAAAAAGTAAATGTCATGGACCAATCTAACGTTTCAAATAAAGAATCGATGAGATTTTGCAAATTTTATGCGTTTTTTTTTTAAAAAAAAGTTCTCAAGCTCTTAAAAAATCACCCGATACATTTACCTATATAAATAAAACCTTGCATTCAAACAAAAATTCATGTACGGTTCATAAAAATTACATAGTTTTAATTAATTAGAATTGATTTGGAATACAATTCTAAAATTCCAAAGAGCGTTAAAAAGTTTGATCCATGGGTAGAACAATAATTAGATACATTTTATCTTGGTAAACCACAAATTTCACAAGAGCTTAGTTCTCCACGATTAATAAATGTACAATGATTACATGTCCAATTAGACTCTTCAGCGCCTTGGAGCGTAGCTGATTGTGGTGGATAGCTTGCGGATCCGCTGAAAAAAAATTATGTTTTAAAAACCATTTAGAAAATAAATATGTTTTATACCCGGATCCGTCCGAACTAGCAACGAATAACGATTCAAGCACTTTCCAAATATCACTTTTCAAAAAGTTATTAGCCATGGTCGAATTTTTGGTTCGAACAGCTTCTAACAAGTTTTGTATGTGAGTTTTCATTGGGAGCATGTCCAATTTATACAAATAAATCAGCAAATGAAAATCTGATACCGCTTCTAAAAATTCACTGTCCTTCCAGAAGGACAAATACGAACTAAGAGCATATAAATTTTGTAAATGACCATCTAAATAACGATTTTCAACTGGAAATGGTTTTTTCTTATCACATCGTGTAAACGTGTATTGTGGTTGCAGAGGAGTTGAAGCTGGAACATCAACAAGAAGATATTCAACAGGCAAAGGACGTGCTAAGCGTTGAACTTCATTGCCATATTCGTCTTTTTCCTGAAAATGAACAATATAAAATTAAGATTAAACAAAAATATACAAAGGATGATGTAAATAGTAAACATTTTTGGATTAGCATCGTTACTAAGATAAAGACTGCACCTTAGTACTCACACCGAACCACTCCTGATGTAAAATCTTTCAGGCTTATCTGAAAATATCTATTTATTAAGTCTTATAACATTTTTACCGGCCAGTAATCACTACATTTGATTGAGTTTGATTTTTCATTTTTTTTTATAATAATAAGCACGTGTTTGCTTTCAACAAATTATTTTTAAATTTTCCTTACAAGTACAAAGCTGCAATTAGGCATGCCCATTGTCCAGCTATAAAACGATAATTAGGCTACATTTAGGAATGCTTGCGATCTCATGTCTAGCGAATTAAAACAAAACTTCAAATGTCGAAAATATTTTCGCATACTGTGCCTAAATGTTACTTATCTTAAAGCACTACAGGTATTTCTATAAAACGTGAAAAGTTAAAAATCCAATTTTTCATCTTAACTTCCAAAAGGCAATGCTGTTAAAAATTATTGTATAGCTTTTTTGTTAACAATGTAAGTGTCTATAAAAAAGGACTTGGTTTAACAAAATATTGCAATAAGAATTTGTAGAAATTTCCAAAAATTTCGTTTTTCTCTGTTCTGTTCTCTTCATAGAAATTTTGCGTAGGCAATTTTCTTAGACCATAATTATTTCAACATATCTATGTATGTTCTTTATTTTTTCTTTAGTGGTACTGATTCGAAAAATATTCGTGTTTATCAAATTTAATAATAAATAATTATATTTTATATCATCAAAATACTAAAAAATATGACAATTTCAAAAAATTATTTTTTTCTCCATTTGACCATTAGTTTGAGCCACTAGTTTCGTTGTGTAAAGTTTTAATTTAAGCACTTAATGATCTCTTCAAGTAGCCTAAAGTTAAAAAAAACTGAATTTGTATAAAGGGTTTTTCAATAAGAGCGGGTAGATGTTGAAATGGAATAAAACAAGCTGTGTGTGAGGTATTAACAAAATTATTTTTTTAATTGAAAGGCGCATGTATGCCATTAAGTGTGGAATATTACATCATTCAAATGCCTGTGGTCCAATTTTCAATGACTCTTCCGCATAGATCCGGCTGAATTTGAGCGATGGCCTGTGTTATGTTCACCTTTAGGGCATCGGTCGATTGTGGTTTATTTGCATTGACCTGCGACCCCACAGGAAAAAGTCTAGCGCGGTCAAATCGCATGACCTTGGTGGCCAATTAACATCACCCCTGCGAGAGATAACCTCACCCTCAAATCGTTCATGCAAAATGTCAATCGTGGCGTTTGCTGTGTAGCACGTAGCGCCGCGCCGTCCTGCTGGAACCACATGTCGTCTAGGTCTATATGGTTCAATTTGGGTCGTACAAAATTAGTTATCCAC